>CAUJNA010000624.1:0-47500 GCA_963377175.1 Effrenium voratum | reverse complement strand
CGGATTGGTGGTCCTTGCAACCTCGCCTGACGGCAAAATCGGATTGGGCTGTCCTCTCCCCCGTGCAACGGGCTCGATGTCAAGTTGCGTCGTGTGCCTTGAGCATTACCATTGCCAAGGCGTGACTTTTTGTCCTTGACTGTGAAGACGCTTCCCATGTCTTACCACATGTGCCTTCTGGCGCCGTGTTCGTTTCTTACTTTCTGTCTCCCTCAACGCTGAGTCAGGTTGGGTCACCTCATCATCATCATCATCATCATCATCATCATCATCATCATCATCATCATCATCATCATCATCATCATCATCATCATTCCAGCAATCAAGGGTCACCCGATTTGCTGTCACTGACCCAAAGAAGCAACTCATGAGAAACTCGAATTCCTTGGACTCGTCGACCTCGCCCTGCCATGGCCACGTCACTGCTCTGGACCTTGGAGTGTCTTTTTGTCCATTCTGTCTGACTCTCCAGTCCTTTCATGTCCGAGCATGGAGGTTGACCAGACCGATCTGCATGAGCCACAACGAATCTTCCTTTTTGCACAGCATGAGGTCGATGCCCCCTTCACCCCCCATGGTGGCTCTCCCAACTCACTCCTTGGGCTCAGACACTGTGGCCAAAAACACTTGTAGCAGCAAGAACCACACCATGCTGTGGATGAAGGCCACCTGAACGATGAACGCCCAAAGTGCATATCACTATGCCCCTCACAGTCTATCAACGTCAGCGCGTCGCATGAGTGACACCAATGTCACTCGTCTCGTCTAGCAACACACAGTAGTTACTTGCAAGTACAGCATCAATGGTCATGTGTGCATACATGTGTATAGATATATATATATATATATATGTACATAGAAACATATACTACCCCCCTTTCCTGGTGCCTCCATTTTGCTTGATTTGAGCGCGAAGGCGCAGAGTTTTGACTATGTGTTTGCAAAAAGAGTGGAGCTGGGGCAGCTGCTTCGAGTGAGGCATCTTCGGCTGTGAGGAGATGTACTGCGTGGAATCAGTTTCAACACGACCATAAGGGTCGTGGATGGACCATGACCCAGATAAAACGAGAATACTAAGATGCGATGGACAACACGAAGCCGGGCTTGAGCGGTTTAGATCGGTGGCCTGAGTGTTGGGGAGCCCATCGCAGGTACAGTCAAGCGCTGATAGCCGCAGGATGTGAGCACCCAAAGGTCCCTCGGCAATCTTGGATCCAGGGATGGGGACGTACCTGCAGATTTGCACATGTCCATGACCAATAGGTGTGTATAGATATTTGTATGGTCAACCCCCCCCATCTACCTCTTGCTTCTTGAAGTCCTTCATGGTTCACATGGTTCTTGTGTATCAGTACACATTGTTAGACGTCAGACTGCCTATCGTGTCGTTTGATGACGAGTACACTGACGACTTAGATGCCGAAACATGAATGCGTTTGCAAAACCCTGATCACATTCTGGTCTCTGGGGGCATTCCACGTAAAGCTTGGCATGCAAAAACATGCATTGTTGCAGTGTGTTATTGTGTTCCACGCTTGCAAAGTGTAAAAAACACAACGGAAAAAGAGAAGAAACAAAAACACCTCTGGGAGAGAACTATTGGCTTCAGCCCAAACTTTGTTTTGTTTGTGTTCTCGGTGTGTGTTTGGTCTTTGGCGTCCCTCAGTTGTTTCCCTTGTTTGACATTATCCCTGACAAAAACCAAACAAACTCGAGTTTGTTTTCATTAGAAGGCCAGATGTCCAGAAACCTGAAAAAACTTCAACAGAGCTTAATGAAACAAGCAACAATATAGAACTTCTAATCAGCATGAGAAGTTCAAGAGGATAGTGCCGTTCATGGTAATAGGTTTTAGTAGAACTTAATAGGGAAATCATTAAATGTCAATGTTAATTTGGAAGTGATATCCGTATCCAAAGAGATTTCGATTACATTTAATTCATATTTGAGCAGAAGTTTGTAACAATGGAATCTTCATGTAAGATATATGCAAAAATAGAATTGAGTTGAGTTAAATTTGCAGCTGGAGCAGAACACAAACAGGAGCTATATACAGAATAAAGCTATTTATAAAGCTCCTTATGAATCTCATTATAAAGCTCCTTAAAATCTCATTATAAAGCTCATTTTAAGGCTCCTTACAAGGCTCCTTCTGCCAAAGAGGATTTCAATTAAGACTTAATTAGAACTCCAAAATAATGCAAGAAGAGCAAATCAGATAACTTTTCTGTGTTGAACGAGGGGTCAAAAAGGCATTATTTTCCAAATATGACATAATTGTATAATAAGTCAAGCAGAATTTAATGGGGACTTATTGCTATGGTCAATTTAGATTGTATGAGATTCTTTCTAAATTAGTTCTCAAATAAACTTCCATTGAAAATCGATATAAAGGTTTAATAAGCAAGATGCTTTTACTTTGGACTTTTAGAGGTGACATAACACAGTCAAAGGTGACACTGACTTGTTTGGCTTGCAGATTCAACATGACACATTGTGACATACAATGCGGCTTGCATCGGTGGCAAAGAACCGAAGAATTTGAGAGGCGGAACGCCAATACAAAGAAATGAAAAAAAATGGAAAAAACAAAGAAGAACTGATCAAAGCAAGCAGGATCCGATTTGTTGAGAAACACTCATACAAAAACCAGACCGGTTCTAGACAAGCCGTGCAAAAGAAGCACAAGCGCAGAGTACAGTGTGGCTATTTCTTGCGATCGGGGGCACTCCCACACCCGCGATCCCAACCCAAGATCACATAGGCAGAATTCAGAAATCACACCATCCTTGCGATTCACGTTCCATGTTGCACTTTCTATACTGTCTCTGCAAAAGCGCCTGCCTTCATCTCCATTGTTTCGGACGATCCCTGCAGGAACATCGCCTTGATGGCATCATTGAAGGCCTTGCCGAATACAAGCATCTTCTGTGGCTCCAGTCTTCGGTGCAGCCTGGTACATGAGGACCGCCACAAAAATGGAGATGGTGGCACAAATGACCTGCAGATCGGCTCGGCACTTGAATGCATTCGAGGGAGCTCCCATGCGAACCGGATTTTGCACCTTCCAGGTGTAGATCTTCATCTCCCTGTCCGAATGGTTCACCTGCGAAAGAAAGCACCTCACGCCCGAAGCACTGAGGGTCCCAGCCATGTAGAAGGTGCCCATCATGAAGGAAACGGAGCCCAGCAGCATGATCTCAGCGGAAATAAGCCACCAACTCAAACTCCAAATCCAAACTCGAGTTCTGTTTAGAAGCAAGCCGCTTGTGAAACAGGAGCTCCTAGAGTTCTAAGTGAAGACACATGCGGTTGTCCTTTAAAGAGAGGCCAACCATCACAGTTCTTTGCTTAGAACACAGATGACACACCCACATCTCCAGCAACTTCCGTTCAGCTGGGCCACTGCGATGCCAAGGTTCATGCCGACTGCCTCGGTTTTTCAATATCGAGAGCCGGCAATTTTCGCATGCGGGAAATCCCGCGCAGGAAAGTGGTTGTCCTGGGAACTTGGTGGTTTCCTTCTCGGCGTAATTTAGACCGCCATCTGAAGCGCGCAGGGGTGCGCCGGGGTTTCCCCTTTTCTCTGCGCGAAGAATCGACGCGCACAGCCACGCCCTCTCTCTTTAAGAGATCATACGGGCAGACGGCAGGTTCAATTCTCTCACGGGCAGACGGGCTTGCCCCCTGAATTCTCCTTCAAACAGTTGGATTTTGCTGCGGCACATAGCTGGCCACAGGTGGGCTCTGTAGAACGAAGCTTTGTGCGATGCTTTGCTGGACAGCCTGAACGGAGTGCAGGATAAGCGAGCAGAAGTTAACAAAGCGAACCTGAAACCTCGAACCTGCGCGTCTCGGGTCCCACTCCGAAGCTCTGCAACGCCTCTCGCTGAGCTGGGTCGGCATAGGAGCTCAACTGTTGCTGCAAGCCAGCGCTGTACGCTTGCCCGTAGTAGCCTTGGTCAAATCAGCTGCCAGCTCACTGCTAGATGTCACTAGCTGCATTTGACTCCGCAATGGATCTCAACAGCACTGCGAGATTGGAGATTCTTCACAGGCCCTGCGAAGAGAATATACGAGTGAAACACACGAAGGCTGCATCACAACTACCCAGGTATGCTCTTTCAATGGGAAATGTGGCGTCCCGGCGCGGAATCCATCCGGTCAAGAGGCGCTCAGCTGTTCGGAACAGCGCTTCATCTGTGACACCCCGGAGGTTCACCACCTTTGGCGTGAAATCCGCGTGGAAAAACTCCTGTCACGTTTGTTGAATGCCAGAGAAATGCTTCTAGTTCCTAGGTTACAAGGTTGAAGAAGAAACCCGAAAGCAACCAACATTGATGCCAAGAGACTGCGTATGAATAATACATCGAGGGTGTGCGGTGGCTACGTGTCTTCGCTTGTCCTCTTGTGTTCGACCCATCCTTTCATCTTATTAATGCATCAACATGGAGCGGCTAACAGCGGTCAACACCCCCGTGAAATCAGCCCTCAAGGCCCAAAAAGGGACCCAATTGGGCCTCATGGGGCGCTGCTGGGCCCAATTGGGGCGCTGGTTTTGACAACACTTGATCAACCCATCGTCCGACACGAGCAGTCAACACCTGCGGTTGGCTTTGAAGGACATGGGAAAATGTGTCCGTCCCCTGGTTTTTTCGAGGAAACGTAGTGAGCGCTCCCACTGGGCAGGTCACTGGAACTCTTCATCATCAATCATCATCATCATCATCATCATCATCATCATCATCATCATCATCATCGTCATCATCATCATCGTCATCATCATCATCATGTTTAGCATCATCATCATCATCATCATCATCATCATCATCATCATCATGATCTTGATCATCATCATGTTCAGCATCATCATCATCATCATCATCATCATCATCATCATCATCATCATCATCATCATCATCATCATCATCATCATCATCATCATCATCATCATCATCGTGTTCATCATCATCATCATCCATGTTCCTCATCGTGTTCATGTGTGCCGACAGACCCGACAAATGCTTGACCGAACCTTACACCCGTCAATGCGAGGTTCTATGAAAGTGCCGGCCTTCACGTGCAAATGTCTCAATCATCCTTCAGCATGTCGTTGTTGCGTTGCTCTATGGAATTTTGTCTTGAGCGCATCGCGGCATGGACAAGCTGGCATGAATAACAACCAATCAAACCCGCGTCTCAGCATCGGATTGCGACTCGTGACTCCCGCCTCACACCAGTGACCCGCACTTGCCAGAAGCCTCCCACACTTACAATGCGTGCAGCATCATGCCCTAGTTTTGAAAGATTGATGTCAAGGGCCCTCATCACGCAGGTGGCTGTGCACCCTGGCATGCCATCTTGACAACCAGCGCCCACGTTCAGCAACCCGCCATTTCCAATCACCAAAAAACCTTCACTGAAATGTCTGCAACGCGTGCGTGCCTTCCGCCGCTGGGGTAGGTCAGCAGCACATGGCCAGCCGTGTCCGGGACCCCTTCCGCGCAGGTGAGCCGCTGCAGCTTGTACTCCTCCCGCTCCTCCGCTCCCCGAGCCGCCTGGCCAGGGTCAGCGCACTCCAAGAAACACGACCCAAAAGGCAGCTTGTCAATCCGGAAAACACCCGGCCCACGCCGAACACAGAAGAAGCTTGGAGCATGTCAAAAGACCAAAATCAGAGTGGCGAGATCTCAGAAGGCCCTTAGCTGGCGGAGAAATTTGTATTTCGGAGGCTGTCCGAACCGGGCTACCCAAAGAGACGCCCAAGCTGTGAAGCATCAGCCAGAACTCACCTACGTCAAGGCTCGCGAAGGCTCGCGCCGGCCTCCTCCACGACATCAAACTTGATGGTGTTGGTCATGGCCGTCACCTCTGCTCGGCCCTCCTCGCAAAGCTCACCCACCTGAAAGGAAGGCAAAGATCTGTTGAACATGTGTCCGATTTTGTCCAGTTCGATTCGAATCTTCTTACCGCCTTCCCTTGCGTGTACAAACTAACGCAAAGAAAAAAAAAAACGCAGGCAAACGCCTAGTGGTTGAGCCGCGCCTTCACTAGCTGCGAGGAGGGGCACGCCTTGAGGACTTCCGGGTCGAACTTCAGAATGATGCTCCCCGAGACGGCCCCCACCTCCCGGAAGGGGTTCTGGCCCAACGTCGCCGGCCACTGCCCGATCAAGGCCTGAACCGTGGAACCGAGCGGCGAATGAGTCTATGCCGAAACACGCGCGGCCTTCAGGCTGAAGTCCGAGAACATGACCATGTGCCCGCGATCCAGCAGAAGCTTCGTGAGTTCCTCAGCTTTACTAATGTGCTGGCGACTGCCAAATACCCTCCATGATTTGACAGGATCATTCCCTCGAAGGGCTGGTTGAGTGTCAACAAGCCAACAACAAGAACCCAGAGCATGCTGGTTCTATTCATCCCCTTTGACCCATTTGGGACCACAGTAGTAATGTTGTTTTTCTGGCAGCGGCCCAAGTTTTGGACACAAGTCCATCCAATACAAAAGAAACTGTGTACAACTTGTCTCTTGCTGCAATGACAGACATCAATCCATACATTTACATTATCAGGCACGTTCCTCACAACGCTGATGTGAAGACTACTCTACAATGTCCCCCTGAATGATGCTGATTCACGTCTCGGCAACTCATGGGATGGCCGTCTGCCAAGCTGCTGCAGTTGTGGCATCAAAAGAGCCGCCGTAGCCGAAGTGATGAGCCTTCCGCTGCCCAGTTGGACACCCAAATCTCAGGTGCGTTCGAGCAGGCGCTCTTCTTCTACCCTAGAAAACTTAGAAAACGGGGCAATCTAGCCCTCTTTCGGGCATAGATCGTTCAACCTCCCGGCCTCGCATGCGGAGCAGCACTCCCAGTTGAAGACAGCGCTCTCTCGAGGAACCTCCTGAAACCGGATTGGCCACAAACGAACAAATGCCAGAGCCCCGGCCTCCAGGTCCTTGATCAACCTGAAGTTCGAATCTGAAAGCAAAGCGCTTCAGTCTCCTTTCCGGGGCACTGCGCGAGGTCATCCTCCGCGTCAGCCGCATCTCCGCGCATGGCTGTGAGCAAGCGCTCCAGCGTCGCCAGCGTGGTCGCGTACGTTGACACTCGCGTGCCGTTGTCACCTGAGTGGCAAGCCACTGGTGCCTTTTTGTTCGCTATGATGAGGCACGTGCCCACTTGAGCCACTTGTTGAAACAAAGGGTCATAGGTGTTGCCCTGCGAGATGGTCACCTTGAATGGCAAGCAGCCAGCAACAAAAACTGACAGTCAAAAAGTAACACGATGGAGGCATCAGGGGCAGGTACTCAGCTGCGCCCTGTATGAGTAACTCATGCGCGCCCTGCATGTCAACAGTCCTGCAAACTCAACCGCGCCCCGGAAAGTTACTCAACCGCGCCCCTACCGCTCAAAGTGCTTCGCCTGCCACACAAATCCAGCTCTAAAAGCGAGCTCTTGCTTGGGGGGGGGGGCTGGGGGGGGTGGGGGAAAAAATGGAGAAAGTAGGGGGCCTGGGGGGTGGTCTGTTGAGGGTTGCCTGTTCTGGTTTTTATGTTCATCTCAAATCTGTGTTCCCCCTTATTCGTTTTTAAAAGAGGGTTTTTAGGGAGCTTATTTATCGTTTTCGTTAAGGTAATCATTTTGGTAATTGCCCCCCTTGTTCATTGTTGGGCTGGGGGCCGACATTTTTTTCATTTGAAAGAGTTAACCCTTTTAGTAGTTCTCAAGTTCTGGGGTGTTGCTGGGTCGTTTGTTTTCTTTGACGTTTATCTCTACAATTATTTATTTTCGTTCTACACTCTTGACAATATTTATATATTTTTCCACTTTTTACATTTCCAAATTCATCAATTGTTTTATCATAAAGGCATCTGTTACATTTGAAGAATTCACCATAGTCTTCTGTTGCTTTTTCTTCTGTCATTCCATAATTATTCATTATAGTTTGCTTCACAACCATTTCTTAATATATCTTAACAACTTCTTTTTATGTGATTTTTATGTGATTGTCTAGCTATGTTTTATAGGTTAAAAGTTCAGTATAATTATAACATATAAGATTTTACATGTTATAATTATGGTTTAGTTATGAATTACACAGGTTCATCAACCATTAGTTTAAACCTTATGTTTTGTACTCCTTCAAAATTCATTCTACTTCTTACATCTTCCATACGACTGTCTATTGTTTGATGCGCCACTCTCATTACATCAGCTATATTATCTATGGTTATATTATCTACAAAATCATCACTATGAAAATGAAAACTAAAAGTGTTAAAATGGTCGTCTTCATAATAATTGAAATGATGAAACCTTACAAACATATTTACCTCAACTATTATAACTTCTCCATAACTGTTATCGGTTTCAATGCTATCTAACAAACAACCTAAGTTTTCATTTTCATTAAAAACTATATCTTCAATGCTTTTAATGCTTAAAGGTTTATTTCTTGAAATGTAATACTCAATTACGTGTCTCTTTATATCATCACCACCTACAGCAGTTCGACGCTTTGTCTTTCTTTTTGTTTCTGTTCTGTTTATTTTATATTGTTGTTGTATTCTCTTTAATGTCTTAATATGATTATGTTTTATTTTCAAATACTCAGGTTCCCCTAATTTATATGAAATGATACCTTTTAATACATCAACAGGTAAGCTATCACAATTCTCAACCATAAAATTATTATCTGACATTTTACCCCCACTCATTTTTCTCTTAATATATAAGGTTTTTTCTCTTTAAGTAGTTTTGGCTAGGGGTTGCTGGTCGGCTGGTCTGGGTTTCAGGTTTAATTTAAATGTCTTAACCTTCTTGTTAGACTATAAAACAATGTTTAATCATATTATAATTAAACATTATGAAAAAACTAAAGATTTATTATTCTTGCTAATATGTTCTCTCATTCCGTCTTCATCATAGTATTCTTTGTGTTCTTTGATTAATTCTTTAGTGTATTCACTTAACAATCTTTCTAGAATTTGTTTTACCTTAAACTCTTTGTTTCTAAAAAGATAGGTGTGTTCATTGCCACTCATGAGCCAATCAACCAGCCACCAACATTTTAACTGCACGATGCGCCCCACCGAGGGGCACGATGCGCCCCACCGCCCCACCGAGGGGCACAATGCGCCCCACCGAGGGGCACAGGGGCACGATGCGCCCCACCGAGGGGCACGGGGGCACGATGCGCCCCGCTGAGGGGCACAAATAGCAATGTGTTCGGGCTTGTTTCTTTGTTTGTTTGTCTGTTTGTTTTCTTTCCCTTGCTGGTGATGCTGGTTTGTGATGATGCTGGTCGCTTGTGATGGCTGGTTTCTGATGATACTTGTTGTTTGTGATGCTGGTTGCTTGTAATGCTTCATCCCCCCGACAGCAAACAACCGAAAATATCACTAATTAAATCAGAAGGTATCTTATACAAGTCTTCCTGTTTATGAATGATAGGATTATCACCCCATTCCGCCTTAGTTTTTGGTGGTAAGCGTTGAGCAGTTTCAATATGTTTCCCATTCCTAACCTTCCCACAATCCCTTTTACATAATGGTCTAGGTGTCCATGTTGTTATGTTGGTCCAGAGCCTAGTCCGTTTCCTGTAATTAAACCCATATTTACAAGACTCCACATCAAAATATTTCAATCCATTCATAAACGGTTGTTCCTTCAATAATCCTGTTTGGGGATTTTCTATTATCCAGTATGTCGGATTGAAATAATCTATAATTTCCAGGGTTTTAAAACGATACTATTAGCATAATCTATTTTTCTAACCCCAGTTGTTTTATCCCTACTGTATTCAGTGCATGGAGGGGATGCCCAAATAAAATTGAAATGGTTTCTGTCAAACTGTTTGTAGTCCCATTCAAGTATATCACAATTAATATCAGCATTTTTCAAATCCAATGATATAACATTATAACCGAGCGACTTTGCTACATTACCAACTGAAGAAGTACCACTAAATAGTTCTAATAAGTGCATGTATTATTAGAACTATTTAGATATTAATATTTTATTTTTCTACATTATGATTTGACTTATTTGATTGACACGTCTTAGTCTTTTGATGTCTGCTTAATTTACTTTTGCGACCTACTGCTCCACACACTTCGCATGCTACATTCTGCTTGTTTTGTTCAATAATTTGTTCTCTATTTATTTGGTAATACTCTTTCCTATGTTGTTTATGTTCTTCTTTATTGTTTTGATACCATTCTTTCATTCCGTTCTTTATTTTCTCTCGGTTAAGTGGGTTATACATTTCTTTGTATTCTTGTGGCGTTCTACCTGCCACACAACGATTGACACATTCTGTATTTTGGATATGATAACCTTCTCGTCTAAGTAGTTGCTCTTTACTATCACACGGGTAGTTTTCAATGAGTTCTATCTTACAATTCTCAACTCCGTATTCGTCAAACAACACTCTAGAATTTGAATGTTTGTTTCGCCCGTGCCTTTCATTGAAATAATATTTCTGCCTATGTCTTGCCATCCTTTGGCTTAGTTCCTCACACGTGCTTCCTACATAACACTTTTCATAACCAACATCAACTATTTTGTAAATCTTACCGTTCTTATATCTTTCCATATCTGCTAATATCTTTAATCATCTTTTCTTTAATTTATTTTATCCTGAAATGTCCATACGGCAACGAAGTAAAGGCCTCTAAGTAATGTCTTTTATTTTCAAAATTACTGAGAGATTGCTTAACTTGAGACCTTGAGAATAACTGATGGTTGCGACTACGAATAAAATTATATGTTATTTCATGCTTTTTGTTTTGAAATAATGCTTCGTGATAGTTTTGATACGACAGTTCTTTCTTCACCTTATGTTTCACTACACCTTTTGATTTTTTATGTTCATCATCCTCGCCATGGATAGTAAAAGCATAGGACTTTGGTTTGAGAGCTATGAATTTGGTAATTATCTTTGAAGAGCATTCGTCCTTAAACATTCCTAAGACCTTTTTATTAGTTTTGTCATGACATGGATGCTCAACAGGATAGTCGCTAAAATCCATGTGTTGCTTTATATCATTGAAATCCTTATAGACATCATCAGTCATTGTTTGAATTACATAACTGTCAGTATCAGTATAAACCAGTTTTATGTTTTCATTGTATTTTTTCTTAAGGACATCATAGTAAAACTGATACATATGTAATTTGCTTAAATCTAAAATACTCATTCCCAGGAAAATCGGTTTATCCAGTTTCAGTTTCGCTTTAGTTTTTTCAACTCCCACCAGATTTTCATTTATAATAAATCGGTTTTTGAATGTTGGGTTATTCACGCATTTTTCATATCTTACCTCATTATCAACCAGTTCAAAGTCCATATGGTTTCGCTTGTCTTCCATAGTTTTTCCGTACACCGCGTTATTCATTAATTTAAATAAATCTTTCTCAAAATCGCTTTTGGCTTCTTTCCTTTTACCAGTGTTGAAATCAATCCACGGTTTCAACCATGCCCTCTGTTGAAATTTATTATCCTATGGACTTTACCCATTTTCATTCCCATTTTCAAATAATACTGTAAAGTCTTAATATGAACCACATATTTTTCTTTATCCTTTAGATTTAATATTAACTTACTTGTTTTCTCGTCCTTGGGACTTTTACCGTCATAATATATTTTATAGACTTGCTTTTGATAGTCGGAAAGCATATTCACATTTACATTCATTATTTCAGGCGCTAGTGGATAGTCAGAGTGGAAGTCGTGCAATGTTTCGGGATATTCCAAATCAACTTCCATAATATAACCGAACTCATCGTTTTCATTCCATTTTTCAACAATGGGAGTTTTCTTTGCCCACTTGATATTTTTTAGCGGTAACTTCTGGGACATTGCCAAACCATACAAGTTATTAGCATCCAAGTAACTAATATAATTTGATGGCTTGTTCTCATCATATGCTTCCCCCATATACTTATTATTTGCCACTGCTAATTTATGACTTACCTGACACATACCACCTCTCATTCCCTTTTCAACCATCTCAAACATTTCTTGGTCATGCAATTGTTCTATTTCAACACCAGTTTTTAGAAGCATCGCGTCCCATGCGAAATTTGGCAATGTGTAATAATGAGCGGGGTCTAAACCGTAGTATTCCATACACAAGTCTCTAAAGTTTTCAAATACATCGGTCAGTAGTAAAACATCAGTTCTTAAATACAAGTCGTGATACTGCCCGAGTGTTCTAATCCCGAAGTGCTTCCATACTTTCAGTGCCCTTTCATAATCTTTATCACTTACATGTTCTTCACTCAATTTACTGTAAAACGCTTCTTTCGGTGGTAAAGCCCTTTCCTTAAATCTTTCAAAATCATCAAAGTAGTCATAGGGATAAATACCCTTATCAGTCAATAAATCCAAATCTTCATCGGTTTTAACATACGGGTTTCTAACGCTGTATCTGAAATTGTTCTTCCAATTCTCACGCTTTTTATCATCCTCATATTTACTCAACTTCACCAACTTATCCAACGAAGACGATAAGAAACTGAAACTGTCCTTGAAACAAAGATTTTTAAAACCAAAGGTTATAAACTTTTCGCTGTTCTGAGCGATACATTCTATTTTAGAATTCTTGTTCAGTTCGTGAGCCTTGTTGATGATTAAGTGGGCATCATAGTTTTTAAGGTTATGAAGAAACACAGGGATTTTATAATATCTCATACTAAAACCAAGATTACAATCATCGTGGGCGCATCCTCTGTAAGCTCCAGTAAAGTGACAATGGTCTCGAACCTTCTTGTCCTCAGGTTTAAAATCATTTCCACAGATAAAGCAAGTAGTAGCATTTTCAAAATCTTCCTTGTCCTTTTCAGTCATGATTATCTCTTTTACTTCCTTCATCCTACTAATAATATCTTCTCTGACTTCATTGATTTTTTCAACAAACTTATCCATACAATCTTCACCTCTGTATAAGTAAGGCTCACTACTTCCGGTTATAGCATTGACTACATTAATCATAAAACCACACGGACGATGATTTTGATATGATGTAGTTTTAGCTTTTGCCGATTTGCTTTTAACATCAATTGGCACAGTTAAACATTCAAAGTCGGCATAGATTACGAATGGAGCTTTAAGTTTCTTGAAATGGTTTTTGAATACTATTGTTTCACCTGCTTCTGGCATTTCTATTTTTTGACCCTCAACTGCTAGACATCCTTGTTCTTCGTGTTTCTTTAAAAGTTCTTCGGTCTTGAAACCATGTGAGCAGGTTCTACAGTGATACTTCTTCGCCTTCATCTTGTTAGTCTGACTACTCATTAACTTATCATAATTTTTGATATAAGCGTAATGGGATTTAACATCATCAGTCAATTTAATCAAATCGATTTTGTGTTGTGCTTGTGGGTTGTTGCTTCTTTTGTATAATAAAATAGTTTTACTATTCGTATCGGGGTTTATGTAATAAACATTGACCGATATGTGTTTGTTCTGTTCTTCAAATAGTTCAATCTCATCATTACCTACTGGAAAGTCTATTCCGTCCCATTTGATAAATTTGTCATCTACATATTTCTTATAATGATACATGTCGCAGGGATGGTCTTTTTTGTATAACTCATAAAATCCACATTGAACGGAATATTTAAAACATAAGTCATCCTCGTTTTTAATGTTAATACAAGCCTTTTTGTTTGCCACCCAGTCGGGCAATGGAATAAAGGATGAACCACGGGTAGGATTGTACCTATCATAACTGATGACTAACTTTTCAACTTGACCAAGAACCAATCCCGACTGAATGTATTCGGTTATTTCAATTTGTGTCTCAATGTCGTGCCCAATGTTGTTTAAGACGGTGTTCAACTCGTCGGGATTATGAATATTGTATCTTCTGCTTCTTAACCGCCTTTGAATAAGTTCGTTGTCGGGATTTTTGAATGATAAATCGGTTTCCACGATTATTTTCATGTTCGGGTTTCTGTTCAGGAATTCGGCCAGTCGTTGCTTCTGGTATTTTAAGTAGGATAAACCTTTCATCCCCTTTAATCTTATATCACTTACCGAGTAGGTGTTGGCGTATCCCTTGAACGCTTGTTGCTCGTCTGTGATTTTGGACTTGAATCGCTTGACATAATCCTGTAAGGGTCTGCCTCTCGTTAGTTTTAGATAATTAGCACCTTTCATTAAAAGGCCATGCTTTCTATATCCTTCACTCCTCGCCACTTCCTTGAGTTTCGTGTTCAATACGTTTGAAACTGGTTTGTTCTTATCATATCTGTAGGTCTTATCACCTATTTTGAGTTTTTGTGTTTGCCTCCCTTCTTTTTGTATTAGTTCGCCTTGTTGGCTGTTTAAAATGAAATCTATGATTTTTTTCTGACATGGTAACCATAATACTATACTCTATATAATATAAGGTATTTTCTCTTTAAGTAGTTTTTCGGGCTGGGGTTGACTGTTGGAGAAAATGGGTTTCGGGTTGAGAATGAACGCATTAATCTCATTAAGTGTTTTTAATAAGATGAATGATTATTATTTTTTCATAATGCGCATTGTCGCGAAGCTTGCGAACAAATTTTAGATTTCTTGTGTTTAGATAAATTTGATTTGCTTGATATCGTCCTTCCACAGTCCTCGCAAGTGTAAGACTGTTTTAGGTTTTTGTTGTAGTAATTCTGGTGGTAGTTCTTCTGGTCGTCTCTCCACCTCACGGGTTGCTCATTGCCATCGCTCGAAGTCTGGTTCTGTTCGCTTATCATCTGTAAGACTAAGTCGTTTTCTGCTTTCATCATTTCAACCATCATATCAAATTCGTCATTCGTTATTCTCTGTTTACTATTACCGTTAATGAAAATTCCTGACATTTTACTATATTAGGGCGTTTTGTCTTTAAGTAGTTTTATTTTTTCTTCTTGCCTCGGCTACTTTTTGTATTTGTGCTTTCTGGGCTTCTACTCCTGCTTCTTGTTTCCATTTGTTCCCTCGTCCATTCACTACCTCTTGCTATTTCTTGGGGTGAGTTGCTCCTGCTTCTTGTTTCTAATTGTCTTCTGTTCATTTGATTATCTCTTGCTCTTTCTTCTGGTGAGTGGCTTCTGCTTCTTGCTTCTACCTGTCGTCTTGACCAGAATGATGCCCTCGGTTGTTCTTCTTCCTGTTCCCTTGATTGTTCTGATGGTGTGGATGTCTTCTTGTCACGTTTGAATAGTTCAAATACGCTCTTGTCTTCTCCACCTAAAAATATGTTTCTTAACGATTTTATTTCTCGGCTTTCCTCTTTCTTATCTTTTTCGGTTGATGCTGATGACGATGATGATGTTAAATGAAGACTTTGTAAATCTTCCTGCTTTTCATCTTTTGGTTCATCTTTTGGTTCATCTTTTGGTTCATCTTTTGGTCCTGAAGTTGCATTACTATAAATTTCATCAGCAAAATCTTTTGCTATATATCGTGTTGTTTGTGCGTCTGCCTCGTTGTTTTCATATAACTGTGATGTTGGCGCTACTTCATCAAACATATCAGGGAACAATTCATGATGAAGAACTTGTTCATCAGTTTGAACCTTAGCATTCAACCGTAGTCTCCTATCGTATTTTGAAAGGTCAAAATCGTCAAAATCTATATTGTTGATTGACAAGTCAATTACCTGTCTTTCGGGGATGATTTCAATTTTTAATCTGTGCGTCATCGCTTCCTTTAGCATTTCTTCAAAAGTAGGGCGTCGGCGTAATCCATAATATTTAACAGTCATATTAAATATTATATATTTTATTAAACTTCCGCGGGTATTTCTTTAACTGAACCATCCATCACGGTTGGACTATCTTCTTTTTCCTTAGGTCGTGGGTGGAAAACTGTGTAATACACTTTATCATTGTAAAACCTTACTAATTTCAATCTGTGTTCCTTCTTGATAAAATCACCATCGCTATTAATTAAAGCATTATATAACTCAGTGAATTCTTCATAAACACTGTCTTTAATCTTTTTAAATCCTTTCAGTTTGTCCATGATTTCTTTCATCTCTTCTGGTCTGCTTGCAAGATAAGCGGGTGTTATTTCAGACGCTCTTTTCTTAAACTCGTTGTAACCATAAGCGTCTTCTGCTTTTGATTCTACTTCAACAACTGGGTCGTCTTCTCGTTCATCTTCTTCTTCGCCTTCCTCTAATGGTTCTAATTCTGGCATTTCATCAGCGGACACCATTGAATGAACTTCTACACCGGCAGGATATGAACTCTTTGATACAGCACTTGCCATTTCTTCGTGTTGTTCTCTCCAACGTCTCATTCGTTCAGCGAGTTCTTCTTTCTGTTTGTTTGTTTCCGCCAATCCTTCTTGAATGAAAGACTGGTGTTGTTTCAGTGTGTCAGCAAGTTTCAATTCATCATTAAGTTTAGCTCTTACACTGTCAGCGTCCGACATTGCTCCTTTCATAACTTCTCCTCTCCGGTCTAGTTCTTGTTTCTTTTGAATGTCTAAGGCGTCCTTATTATCAAACTGACTACCGTATTGGTTTAATCTGTATCTTGTCGCTTTTCTGTCTATCACATTTTCAATTGATGGACGGTTCTCATCTCCTACTAATGTTTCTTTCAATAATTCATCATAAGAAGGTCTCAAATGTAATTGTGATTTCAATGAACCTACTTTTACCGGTCCTACTGTATTCAATCTACTAATTGATTTAATCATAGTATATTAATTATTTAGAAAAATAAATTAATCAGATATATTCTTAATCATTTCTTCTAAATGCTTCTTTCTTACAGTTAGTTGTTCCTTTGTTTGTATTCCATCTGGTGACCGTGTGTTGTCTAATATGTTTCTTATTCTGTCTAATTCCTTTCTGTAACTTTCGGTTCTGTTGCTTTCAGCTAAATCATTTCTATACTTTATTAATGCTCCCTGTGATTGTCTCGCTTCCAGTGTGTCCTTCAACTGTTTAAAATAATTCATTCTTGAAGCAACTCCCCATAAATCCGAAACATTATAATGACGTTCTACTTGTGGCGCCCTTTTAAATTCTACATTTCGATGACTTCTCATAAGCATGATTAATATATATTATAATTAGATTATTATTTAAAACATTGATGAAGATAATTTGTTTATTTTTTCTTGTTTATCTTGTTTTTTCTTTTGTTTAAGTTCTTCATAATGTTGGCTTAATAGTTCTGTTGCCGTGGGTTTCTTAATAGTTTCTTTAATCACTTCTTGTTTAATCTCATTCTTAATTTCTTCTTTTACTTCAGGTTGTATCTTTCTAATATTCTTTTGTGGATTGACTGGTAATAACTCAGTAGGTGCTCCCTTACAATTTTTGGGATGTGAGTGTCTCAAACTTTTCAATGTCATCTTTTTAGAGCATTGTTCACATTCTACTAATTCAACTTCTTTTTTAGTTCTTGGTAATGCTTTTGCTTTCGCTTTTGGTTCAGGAATAACTTCTTCTGGTTTAACTTCTTCTGGCGTTGGTTCTTCATTAACTGTTTCATTTTGTTCAACGACTTCATTATTAACAGGTGCTTCTTCTGTTTTAGTTTCATTATTAACATCTACTACCTCAATACTTGACATATAATATATTCTATATATTTTCTATATGGAAAAATTAAAGAATATATTTAAATAATATCGCTTTTCACAAACAATAATGACAGGGATACATTTACCCCATTTAAATTAATTTCATTTCCTAATGAATTACTAATCCAAAAATCTAATTGTTTAAAGCTTCTATTTGATACATCCAAGTAATCCAGAGGGTTTAATTCCGAATCAAAGACAATTCCCGCGTGTGGTGCTGTGACTGGTACTTTCTTAACAACTGTGCTATCGCCGGTTCTTAAATTTACTTGATTATAATTAGACAATTGAGAAGAATGAATATAAATATTTCTAATGGGTTGAAGATTAACGAAACCAGAAACATAAGGATTATTATATTGATAAACTACCATTTGATAATTTCCTAAAACTTCATTAGCAGATTGCAAGTTATTAGCATCAAAAGTTCCATTCCATATATAATCTGCATATGTTAGTTTCATTTGTTCATCAGTTAACACAGCGAACTTTCTATCGGCATAGTTTGAATAAATTGTTATTTTATTAGTTTTCACACTGTAAGTAACTTCATAAGTATTTGAGAAATTAGTATTATCTACAACACCATTTATTTTTGACTTTAATTCTGTCGCTAGTTCTGTGCCAGTATATACTCCTTCGTCCAATTGTAACGCTAAATAATGGACATTTGTGTTATCTTCATCTGGAACTAGTGGAGAAGAATAAAAGTATAATATATTATTTAATCCTGACTGAATTGAATACCACGAGTTAGGTAATGTTACTTCGTGAATGTAGCAATGAACTCCGTTGTCTGTTTGTAATGTTTCCGGCAATTCAACTTTGAAATTCGATGATGTACCACTAATTCTATGAGCGCTGTCAATATAAACTTTTTTATATGTAAGCATTATTAATTAATTGAGAAATTAATTTATAACTTTAAATATATGATTAATAATAAAAAGTTAATTTATGAAATGAAGCATGGGAAAATTAAACATTATCAACCTTATAAGAAAACAACTAAAATAACTAATGTTATGAAACAAACTGACAAAATATTAAATAGTTATTATCCTAATTCTAATTTAACTGATGCACAAGGATTGAGTAGAGCCTATGGAAATGGTAAAGGTTTTTATATTGATGGTGATAAAATGTATGTAGCAGGAACATTTGGAAAAGGAACGTTTGGAGGTGCTGTTAATGACATTCTGGCAGATGTAGGACTTCCCTTTAAAATGGCTAAATATTCTCAACGATATAAAGACACATCAACAGCAATGGATGAAAACAATGAAGTTAAACATCTTATAACACATAGTCTCGGTTCAAGTGTAGGGGCACAGATAACAAAAGATTACCCTGAAAGAGAATTAACTTTAACCACTTATGGAGCGCCGTTTATGTCACGAAGGTCTAAAATCACCGATGATTACATTAATTTTAGAAGTATCTTAGACCCTGTCAGTATTGCTGACCGTGGTGCTATAACTGTTTATACTGGTTCATTAAATCCATTTACTAACCACGATTACATAACTGGATACGGTGATATGGGGCGTGATGTTTCAAGAAGTATTGAGCCAGTAAAGGAGATATTATAAATAATCTAAATTATATTAATGATACAACATAAGAAATATGACAATGAAACAACAGATGATATGATTAAGAATGAAAATAAAAAGTATAAGAAAAGCACATATGAAGAAATTAGAGAATTAGTAATGGAGAAAGAAAAAGGGAATAATCCAGTTGAAGATAAGATTAAGAAAAAGAAAATGAAAATATTTAAAAATAATAACTCTAATCAAAAGGATTATACGAAATTATTCAATTTGTAAATCATAATTCTTAATTATGATTTAGAAATTAATGAAATTACAATTTCATCAATTTGTAAAAAATATATTTTTTAGAAATTAATGAAATTAAAATTTCATCAATTTGTAAAACATAATTATTAATTATGTTTTAGAAATTAATAAATGTATAAATTTATCAATTTAGTTTAGTTTAAATTATTTCTAAATTAAATTATATATAGCAATGGAAACTTTTAGTGCTGAAGATATTCTAATTGACAACCTCTCATTCAAGTTAAATAAAGGTGCAAGTTATATCAACGACCGTCGTTCAGTCTCGTTTTTCCCTTCTGGAAGTAATATCTACACCCCTTCATCTGGCCAACGTGTGTTGAAAATAGCTTTAAATGCTGAAGATAATACTTGGCTTGACCCGCAGAGTGTAATGGTTTATTTCACCGTTGAAAACACTGACCCGTCAGACAATAAACGCTTACGTCCTCTGTCTCCTGCTTATTCCTTTTTTAGAAGAGCAAGACTAATTGCTGGTAATCAACTTGTTGAAGACATTGATTATTACAACCGAAATCATCACATGATGAGTTGCTTGATGTCAAAAGGAGCAAGAGACAATGAAGACGCCCAGAGTTTTGGTTATAGATATGATGATGATTTAAACACACGTCGTGCAGTTCCTGCATCGGGTCATATTGGTCCTGCATATGACGCTTACACAATTCCAGGCTTTAACAGAAAAATGGTTGTAGGATTTAAACCGATGCTTGGTTTATTCAATCAATTTAAGTATATCCCGTTAAAAGCGTGTCCTCTTGTTTTAGAACTTGAATTAGTTTCAAATTTTACCGATTGTGTTGTTACAGCGGGTGGGTCGAGGTTTCCAGCGAGTGGCAACACAGACACAAGCCTTCATACAAATGAGCAGTTCTCAATTAGTAACGCATTCCTTCAAACTGATTTGGTAAGCTTGGACAACGACCTTCATAATAAATATGTTGCACACCTACTTGATGGGAAAGAATTACCTATTACTTATAATACTTATATTTGTCAATCTAATCAAGTTCCCGATGGTTCGTCGTCAATTAACACTACTGTTGTTCGTTCAGTGTCAAACTCGCTGCCGCGTTCATCTCTTTCAGTAAAAGCGCAGTAGGCGATACTCACGTTATGAAAGAATACAACAATTTCTATCATCCTATGTATTATTTGAATTATCAAGAAAGTGGATACTACAATTCCGACCTTGATTTAGAATTTCAACTTCAATTAGGGTCAAAACTATATCCTGAGTATCCTTGCCGTTCATTAACACAAGCATTCTATTATTTACGAAAAGCATTAAATTTACCATTGTTCCATCAACACCATTTATCAATTGAATATTCTGCTTATCGTGTTGATAAGTTTATCTTTGCTATGGATTTCGAAAAGGTTCCCGATAGTTCATATACTGGAATTAACACAAAAGCAGGGCAACAACTTTTAATTCGTGTGAAACCTATTGGAAGTATGGTAACAGCAAATATGCCAGATACAATATATATAACATTAGTATCAGAACAAATGTTATCCATTAGAGACGCCGGAGTTCAGATACTCGATTAAGAATAAGTAAAAAATGATAACATTAAAATAAATAAATATTATCATTTTCTACTATTAATATATAATGCCTTCAATAAATTTAACAAACTTTGAGAATGTTGTAGCGCACACAATTAGCGAAATCAATTCTACAAGCGGGGTAACAAACATTAGAAACATATATGCTAATCAATCAGATATAATTGATTTACTCAACAACAAAGCAGACCAAGTAGATACTTACACAAAAGCACAGATTGACGCTAATTTTTACGATATAAATCAATCATACAATAAGACGGAAGTTGATGTATTATCAAATAATATTAGTTCAAATACATTTTTAATAGGTAATCTGACAATAACTTCAAATACAAATTTTAATAATATTTCATCAAATACAAATTTAATAAGTAATTTAAATTCTACTATGACAACTAATTTTAATAATATTAGTTCTAATTCTAACTTAATTAATACAAATATTAATAATATTTCATCTAATACACATTTAATAAATAATTTGAATTCTACTATAACAACTAATTTTAATAATATTAGTTCTAATTCTAATTTAATAACAGGATTAAATAGTACAGTAAATTCACATATTTCAGCAATATCAGATTTACAGAATGGAGGTTCACTTAATGAAGCAGATTATTATAATAAAATAACAACTAATAATTTATTATCAAACAAGTTAAATACATCAATATTAAATAATACATTAATACATAATATAACAACAACATCGACTTTTAAAATAGCAAATTTTGGAAATTATAATAATTTTTATGAAATGTATAATAATTATTTTGATAGTTATATTTATGGAAATTTAAGTGGGGCAACTATGTTTTTAAATCAAAGAGGTTTTGGAGATGTAGAAATTAATAATTCTTCAACTTTTCAAAATGATAAAATAATATTAAATCATAATACTACAATATTATCTAATTTACAAGTATCAGGTTTATTTTCGTGTTCATCTATTTTAGATATAGCAGGTTCTGATGCTAGATATGTTTTACAATCAGATGGATTAAGTGGATTAATAACAGGAAATACAAATACAATTAATTCAATAATTACTATCAATAATTCACAGGATACATCATTAGGACAAAAGTTAGATAAAATAGATACTAACGCTCAATCAGTAGCAGGTGCTATTAATTTTAGTGATAATACAACTTTACACAGTAATTTAAATATGTTGACTACTGGTTCTATAATATGTAATAAGTTTAGTACTACATCGTCGCCTAATGTTGGATTGCAAATGACATTTCAAATGTTCAATCGTGAATTTAATATTAACAGAGATGGTAGAATGTGGATGAGTAGCGCAGGAGGTCAATGGGAAACTCAAATAGGAGATGCTAATGTTGGAAGAGTTTGGGTTAAGGACCGGTTCGGCTTGGGTTCCGTCGGAATTAATGGCTATGTTTTAAATTGTGCTGGACAAGCAAGATTTACTGATGCAGTTCAATTTATGGGAACTGACAAAGCAATAAGTTTTAACAATGGTTCATACTTGAATTTTAATAATAATGGTTCAATACGAAGATATACTCCTGATGCTATAGAAGGGCTATATATGTCTCATAATGATTTTGTTGCCATTAGTGTTGGCGATGTTAGTAATGCTTCTAATCAGTTTATGATGTGTGATGGATTAGTGAATAAAACTATTTTTAGTAAGCCTATCGATATTTTAGGTAATATATATACAAATGCTTCTGTTAATTGTGATAATGTTAATATTGATACTGATGGTAAATTAACAATTGATACAAACTGTGAATTATATAGATATGTTAGTGCTTTTTCATCTTTTGATATGAGGAATAGTGATGCTAACTCTTCAATTAGATTTATTTGTGGAGACCCCGCTGTTCAGTCTAACATAGTCGGAGCAGTTAATATTACTAGCGGATGGACTTTTAATACTGCTACTGCTGATTTTATGGGTAATTTATTTGCTGATGATGTTTATGTTAAAACCAATGGAGCTCTTCGTTCTAATCATATAGCGCCTAACGGTGGAACACTCGTTACTATTGATACCAATTTAGCAGTTCAAAATGCTTTTTTAGCAACTAATACAATTCAATCATTTGATTTAACAACGGTTTCATTTTTGAATAATATTTCAATGACAACAGGAACAGATATTTTAATGGGAACAAGTGAAATATCAACTTATTATGATGGAACTAATTTATCCACAATTGATGTAATATTCAGAACGTCAAACACGGCGTTCAGAGTTTCAGATAGTTCAACTACACCTTCAGTTTTATTATCTATTGATAAGACATTTGGAACAACAGTAAATACTGGAAGTTTTACAAATAATGCCTCATCAACATTCAATGAAAATGTAACAGTTGCAGGAACGAAGAAATTGTTATGTAATACACTTGAACCATCAACAGGAACTAATATAGACTTAACAGCAACGACAGTAACCATTAACGGAACGTTTGTTGATTCATCTGATTCGCGGTTGAAATATGACATAGACAATGTCAAATCTAACTGTATGAATATTATTAAGAAATTTAAGCCAAAGAAGTTTAAGAGACACGATAGAAATGACGGGGGTAAAACTCATATAGGATATATCGCAGATGAAGTATTAAAAGCAATTCCTAAAGAGTTTGAAAATATTGTATGTAAAGATAAAGAGTATTTAGGATTGAATTATTTAGTTTTACCCGTGTTGGTTCATAAAGCAGTATTAGAATTAAATGATAAAATAGATAAACTTGAAAAAGAAGTTAAGGAATTGAAAAAAGAAAAATCTAAATAATAATATATAATGGGTATTGGTCAAAGCAAAAACGAAGAAAATAACAGTATGGAAGACATCAAAAATTTAAGAGTAGATGAAAAAACGAGAGCGGATACTTTAATAATAAAATCTATTCAAGAATGTGTAACGAGAATAGAAAAGTTAGAAAATCAAAAATCGGACAAACTATTATATAAATTACCTGCGTTGAATTTATGCAACGCTTCATTGATTTAAATTAATAATATTAATATGATTCATTAACATTATTAATTAAAAAAATATGAATAAAATTTACTAATAAAACTTTGTCTTTCATAATTGATGACTTTAATAGTTATTTTTTTAACTTGTAATGAAATAAAATTAACCATATTACGGCTATACGTTAAATTAGTTTCATAAAGGTCTTTATTAAGAAAATAATAAATATCAAATAAATTATTTGATGTTAAAGTACGATTACGAACATGATTCAAACAAGTAAATGAGGTAGATGTAGCTAATATATCGTATTCAATTAATAATTTTAATGGTTTATGATTTTGATGTAATTTACCTAAGTCACTTAAGTTAAAAATATATGAGGTACCATTATTAATATTGATATTATCAATTTCAAAATATTGCATATTATTTAATTTGTAAGACTTATACACTGGTTTAAATTTATTAATATATTTTTTAATAATATTATTATTTTTTATTTTTAATAATCTAACATCATCTAAAATATACGATATTAAAATGTTTTTAATTTCTAATGGTAAATCATAAAATACCATAATATATATAATATATTTATTTTATTTTAAATGCTTTTTCAAATCTAACATAAAACATATTATTAACATCTTTGGAATTCATATTAACATAAAAGAAGGAGTAGGGCTTATCATCTACCGCTTTATGATACATATTTAACAGTTGCTCTTTATCAACGATGGCGGAGTTTTCCTCAATGAATGACATTAACTCTGATACATTCTTTAACTTAAAGATATACAACGAACTAGAATTCAACCTAATGATTGGAGCTAGGACACGATATTTTTGAACACTTAAACAAAAACTAATGGCGTCGTGTCTGCCTCTCGTTGCCAGTCCATGTAATAACTTGCTGTATCTAACAAATTTAGGGTCGTCTGCAAAATCATCAACAATGATTAAAATTGAATGTAGTTTCTTCATCTTCTGTTCTTTCATATAATGAATTATCTTTCTTTGTGTGTTAATTATTTCTTCCAGTTCTTCAGGTTGGTAGGTGTCATAATATAACTTTTCTTTTTCATCATCAACCTTCATATTATCTTTTTGATATTTCTTGACTTCAACGAAGGTAGGGTCATTATGAACCGACGGGCTAAAAATGAATATACGGGCGAAGCAGTCCCTATAAACATTTAGGATAAGGTTTTGAATTAAAACTGTTTTGCCACCCGTTGATGAAGCAACAACAATTGAGCGAAAAGGTAGTTTTGGTACATGTTCATATTTAGATTGTTTGAAATCGTAATCAGTTATATTTATTGGTTTTATTATTGGAACATCAGACATAATAAAATAATATTAAAGTTATTTAGAAAATATTTTATATTTATTATTTTATATGAATAGAAGTTATTCAGATTATATTGATATAATAGGTAAAGTAGAAAATATAGAACAAGTAATAATAACCGATAATAAAATTAAGAAATGTTGTTATTATTCATTAGAATTAATTAAGTTAGGAATACAATATATTAAAAATATAAATATTAATATAGATGGGAAGAAAGAAAAAGAATAAGACAGAATCAGTTGTTTCTTCAACTGATGAAGAAAAAGAAGAAGTTGTTAAAGAAACATCAGTTATTGAGTTTGCTTGTCCAATGTGCAAAAAAATCTTAGAAATGAAAAATGAATTAGAAATACAAAAGAAAGGAAACTGTAAATGTTCGTGTATTCCGACAAGTTTCAAAATAAGTAGAAATGATAAGAAAATGAATATTGATAAAACTAAAGACAGTATAAACTTAGAAACAGATGTTCATAATATTGCTATACGATTTGGGAGGGGAGTTACTCCATCAGATAATGGTGATAAGGAAACTCAGGAAACTGTTAAACAAATAATGAAAAATTAGTATTTAAAGAGTAGATTTAACATAATTGCAACATTTAGTTTTAAAAGTTTAGTTTTATAATTTAGTATATATGGAGGAACATTTAGCGAACATTGACAGTAGTTTAGAGTTGTTGTTTCCAAGATTAGAAAAAGTGTTGGAGCAAAATGAAAACATACTGAAAATCTTAAAGAGCTTGAATATTAAACCTACATATGATAACAATAACAATTATCAAGCAAAAGAAGTAGATAGAGACAGTAGCGAATACAAAAATAAACGAAACATTTATGTTAAAAAACTGAATGAAAAAATCATAAAAGAACCTAAACAATCAAGTCTGGATTACTATCAAGTCAAGTATAAAGAAGACACCAAGAAATACGTTTAATCATTAACTAACAAAATTTCGTGTCTCAAAAGCGGTTTGTTTATTCCTGCTACTTTGTAAGTTTTATTACCCATAATATCATATTCAATTTTATCGATATTGAATATTTTATTAGACCATTTAGAGTTATACTCCTTTCTGTCGGTGTAATTACCCCTTTTCTTTTGAAACACTTTTACCTTGTCGTTCTCCACTATTCTGGGATACTTTCTTTTGTTTTTTTCTCGTAGTTTAAGATTGACCTTTACATTTATTTCATTGTCGTCCTTGTGTGCTTCAGACGGTGTCATCCTTGTTGATGAGTGAGATGTGCTGTTATACTGTTTCAATGCCGGCGTTAGGGCGTCGGTCCATTTCATGTTGTTAAATCTAACTCTATCGTGAATTTTGTTTTTCATCGTTCTAATAAAACGCTCGGCCACATTTGCGTGGGTCTTCGTGACGATGTGGTTTATTCCTTCACTGTTGAAGAAATCCTGAACTTGATTTTTAGTTGCAAACGCTCCGTCGTCATCAGAATACACGGACATCGGATAACCCATCTTTTTAAAGCTTGCTCTCAACGCCTTCAAAACGTGCTCTCCGTCTCTTTCCTCCATCGGTATTACATCTGCTAATTTACTGAAGATGTCAATCACGACTAAAGCATACTGTGGAACGAACTTGTCTTTTGCTAAAGGTGACATATGCATTATGTCTATTTGATATTCATATCGTGCGAATGGAGCGGTATAGGAATTAGTACCTCTATAATTTTTGATTTGCTTATTTGGTTGTTTCTTTAAGAAAGACTTTACATCGTCTAATGTTATTGTTGGGTCTTCTTCCTTTGCCTTCTTGTGTGTCGCTTGTGTGCTTCCGAAACCCTCGTCTAAGTCGTAATAGATGTTGCTGATTATTTGGTCTTTTGTTAATCTCGCCATTATATTAAATTGTTAGAAAATATTTTTTCAATATAAAGCCCCACCCCTTAACATAAAATAAAAAACTAAAGAAATATTAACTTATTATATTAAGTGAAAATATGACTGAAATAAGATTAGAGGACTTGAATTTAGAAAATGTCGGAGTGATTGCTGACTTATCAAACTTGGTGCTATCAGACGGAGAAGATGATGATAATGACAGTTATAAAAAGGAATTAGATGAAGAGTTAAACAAAATAAAGGATTTCATCAAAAGAAACCCTTTGCCAGCAGTTGATGAAAACGAAGAATTCTGGAAAGATGTCATTAGCAGGTTTAGGGATAATAGCGGATTAAACTTGATGGCGATATACTCATTTGTTAGGTTTGACATCATGAAAGAAATGTATGAAAACCTAACAGATGAAGACATCATAAAAGACTGTGGTAAAAAGTTAAACCGTGATGGAAGTTTAATGCAATGATTATTAACCACTATATCTTATCAGGAGCGATACGGAAACTAAACAAAGAAGACAGTCTAGTAGATGGACAGATGCGAATTATTGAATTCTGGTGGGATGGAATAGGTGAATGGAAAGCGTGAGTGATTTAGTTTAATGATATTATTCAATTATAATATGATTAAACCTAGTTTTATAATCTAACAACAAGGTTAAGACATTTAAATTAAACCTGAAACCCAGACCAGCCGACCAGCAACCCCTAGCCAAAACTACTTAAAGAGAAAACACCTTATATATAAAGAGAAAAATGAGTAAGGGTAAAATGTCAGAGAATAATTTTATGGTTAAGAATTGTGCTAGCTTACCTATGGAAACATTGTTAAACATCGCTTCTTATATGATTGGCAATGAAGGGTGGCAAAGACTAAAACAGTGTAAAGCATTAAGGGTCTTACAAAGGAAATGGAAACCGTCTATTTACACTGAACGAGTAGGAGAAAGTAGATATTATGTTGAGATTCGCAATAAATGCTTAAAAGGTGATAAAGCGCTTTCATATGCGTTGAAACCACCAAAAGAATTATTAAGAATGATGAAGTATGATGAAGAAATACAGGTTGGAATAGAAGTTAGTTCGAAAATTATGTATCATAATAATATTAGCAACTGTCGTTCTTATTCATCATCTAAACAGAATAAGATTTCAAGTAGAGCGTCATTACAATACCATATTGAACAAGCAGTTGAAGAAACCAAACAGACTATGAAACGACACGAAATCATTACTATCGAACATGTTATAATTGAAATTTATAGAAAACAGAAACAATGATTTCATGGTTTAATCATAATATTTAATTATAATATGATTAAACATTGTTTTATAATCTAACAAGAAGGTTAAGACATTTAAATTAAACCTGAAACCCCTAGCCAAAACTACTTAAAGAAATATTACCTTATATATTAAGAGGAAAATGAACGGTGATAAAATCAAAAATTATATCGATAAAAAATGCTATGATTGTTGTCACTTCAAAAAAGAAAATATGGAATTGTATAAATTGAGTTTACCTAATGAAATAGTGAATAATATTATTAATTATTCAATGGATGGTGAAGAAGACATATGTAAAAATTGTAAAACTTGGAGAGATAATCAATTTTTAATCAAATGTCTGTTGGGAATAAAAAGAATACATAATAGAAATGTAGAAGATGATATTTTAATATTTCTAACTGTAAATAAAATACCACCTTACGATTATGTTAAACAGTTTCTTAAAATCAGTAAGAAAAAATATGACACGATTTACGATATATTATGGATGTTGGGTTATAGTCAAGAGAAAGGAGAAGATGTTAAAGAAAATATCAAATTATTTATTGAAAGTAAAAAGTTTAATGTTCAGAATACAGTGAGAGATGTTAATATTATTTTTAGAATGATGTATGAAAGAAGTAAGACAAACCAATTAGATTATTATCCTGAACTGAAATTATAATCATAATATAATAATAACATGTAAAATCTTATATGTTATAATTATACTGAACTTTTAACCTATAAATGAACATTAGTGAGAAAAATACTAACAAAACAAATACACCACCAACACCCCAGAACTTGATAACTACTAAAAGGGCTACCTCTTTCAAATGAAAAAAATGTCGGCCCCCAGCCCAACAATGAACAAGGCGACAATTTACCCAAATGATTACCTTAACGAAAACGATAAATAAGCTCCCTAAAAACCCTCTTTTAAAAACGAATAAGGGGGGGAACACAGATTTGAGATGAACATAAAAACCAGAACAGGCAACCCTCAACAGGCTTCCCCTCAGGGCCCCCCTTTTCTCCATTTTTTTGGGGGGTATGGTAAGCACACCCGCCCAAGTGCACCCGCTCAGCTCTGTGTCCACGCATGCGACATAGTTCTAGTGAGGGGGGGGCATGATAAACACACCCGCTCAACTGTTCCAGCCCAGCTGCTCTTTACCAGCATTACAAGATAACATGGTTCTAGGGGGAGAGGGGGGCTGGGCGGGGGGGGGGGAGGGAATGGTAAGCACACCCCAAGTGCACCCGCTCAGCTCTGTGTCCACGCATGCGACATAGTTCCAGGGGGGGGCATGATAAGCACACCCGCTCAACTGTTTCAGTTCAGCCTGCTCTTTACCCGGATTACAAGATAACATGGTTCTAGGGGGAGAGGGGGGCACGCATGCGACATAGTTCTAGGCGGGGGGGGAGGGCATGATAGGCTGCTTCAGCCCAGCCTGCTCTTTACCCGGATTACAAGATAACATGGTTCTAGGGGGAGAGGGGGGGTGGGTGGGGGGGGGGAGGGAATGGTAAGCACACCCGCTCAAGTGCACCCGCTCAGCTCTGTGCACACGCATGCGACATAGTTCTAGGGGGGGGGAGGGCATGATAAGCTGCTTCAGCCCAGCCTGCTCTTTACCCGGATTACAAGATAACATGGTTCTAGGGGGAGAGGGGGGCTGGGTGGGGGGGGGGGAGGGAATGGTAAGCACACCCACTCAAGTGCACCCGCTCAGCTCTGTGTACACGCATGCGACCTAGTTCTAGGGGGGAAGGCATGCCCAGCCTGCTCTTTACCCGGATTACAAGATAACATGGTTCTAGGGGGAGAGGGGGGGCACACCCGCTCAAGTGCACCCGCTCAGCTCTGTGCACACGCATGCGACATAGTTCTTGGGGCGGGAGGGCATGATAAGCTGCTTCAGCCCAGCCTGCTCTTTACCCGGATTACAAGATAACATGGTTCTAGGGGGAGAGGGGGGGGAAACCCGCTCAAGTGCACCCGCTCAGCTCTGTGCACACGCATGCGACATAGTTCTAGGGGGGGGGAGGGCATGACTGCTTCAGCCCAGCCTGCTCTTTACCCGGATTACAAGATAACATGGTTCTAGGGGGAGAGGGGGGGTGGGTGGGGGGGGAAAGCACACCCGCTCAAGTGCACCCGCTCAGCTCTGTGTCCACGCGTGCGACATAGTTCTAGGGGGGGGGGGGGGGGTGGGGGGGGAGGGCATGATAAGCACACCCGCTCAACTGCTTCCGCCCAGCCTGCTCTTTACCCGGATTACAAGATAACATGGTTCTAGGGGGAGAGGGGGGCCTGTTCTTGTTCTTGTTCTTGTGCTTGTTCTTGTTCTTGGTGTCGTTGTCGTTGTCGTTGTTGGTGGTGGTGGTGGTGGTGGTGGCGGCCGGGTGGCTCAAGGGCACAAACGAGTTAGCTGGGGTGGCCGGAAATGGTGGCCCTGCGCAGTAGAACATCAAAAAGGGGCACACACGAGTTGGCGCATGCAGGGCACAGACGAGTTAGCCATGCAGGGCACAGCCGAAGGCGCACCGGGCATCAGACCCCAGTACTTGAACCGAGCGATCAAACCAGCCAAGGGAATCCTCCTTTCCCACAGAATGCGGGCAAGCTGCGATCACGGCACTAAGAGGAGCCTCAGACTCCTCGAAGTGGAGGCGACGGACGGCATCCTCAATCTCCTGGCTCACCCACTTTCCACGAAAAAATCGGTTGCTTTCCACCAAATTGCAAATGGTCCAAGTGAGACCACTTTACCGCGGCCTCCGACCAGCAAATTCACTCCGAGCTTTGCGCCTGGTGCGGAATCATGGTTGGCATGGCGGAGCCATATCCGTATTGTCCATACTGCGTCACGACCGAAGGGCTGGCCTGCGCAGCGGGTCTCTCTCCGAACGCAGGGCTGCCTTGTAGGCCTGGAAGACTGACTGGTTCAAGGAGAACTGTGAGCTTGCCCAGGTAGCTGTAGAGAAAGCCGGTGACGCAGGCTGGTAGGGCTGGGGCTGAGGCTGGTACGGCTGGGGCTGAGGCTGGTACGGCTGGGGCTGAGGCTGGTAGGGCTGGGGCTGAGGCTGGGGCTGGTAAGGCACCTGTGGCACGCACAAGAAACTCTGGCTCTTTTGCTCTTGCACCCAGTACCCAACCAGCACCCGGTTGAATGCGAGCTAAGGAGCCGGAGCTGAAGAATAGGCTTGCCTGAAAATTGGAAAGGGATGCGGCTTCGTATGTACAAGCCCCAACTTTGCTCCCAGGCATGCTCAAGAATGCATGACTTCTTGGGCCACTGAAAGCAGGGCAAGTCACGCATTGCCTTTGGCCTGATCACAGCTAGCAAAAATGCATATCAAACAAGCTGCTCGCTGTGTATCACTTAGCGGCATTGCTGACCATGTTGTGCTGAGAGTTGGGCAGATGCTATGCCTATCATGGGCGGCGCAGCTTTCAACGGCGCAGACGCCTAAGTGAGCAAGCTGGCACTGGCACACTCGCAAACCTCCCAAGCACAAGAATGTTGACACGGCACAACAGGCATAGCAGCTTGCTAACATGGAAGCCGTTGATAACCACGGCACACTTCCACTGGTTTCCGCTGAACCGTCACATCGAGCCTAAGGTGGATGAACCGCATCGAAATGTTCATATTCCAAGCGCCAGACAGGAGCTGTTGCCACGTAAGTTGGAGCTGCCTGCGGCAGATACGCCTAAGTGAGCATGGCATCAAAAGTCGAAACTACGCCAGAAGAAAAGCACAACTGACACATCTAAATGCTGATATACACACGCAAACAAACTTGACACCATGCAACATCATGCACGCACCCCGCTAAGCACCCAATCTCAAAAGAAAACTGTCACCACATAGCTTGGCGTGGCAGCTGCTGAACTGGAACTGTATGGAACTGATGCACGATAGGCGTCTGGCATCAAAATGTACACATCCCAAGTGCCAGACAGGAGCTTTCAGCAGGTATGGCGGCATAGCTTTCTGTGGCGCAGACGCCTAAACGAGCATGCCAACAACAGTTGGAACTTTGCCTGGAAAAAGCACAACTTTCTGATCATATGCACAAGGATCAAATATTGTGCACATACTCATACTCACATAAAACACAGCAAACACTGGTTTCGACATCGAGCCCAAGGTGGATGAACCGCATCGAAATGCTCATATTCCAAGCGCCAGACAGGAGCTTTTGCCACGTATGTTGGAGCTGCCTGCGGCAGATACGCCTAAGTGAGTATGGCATCAGAAAGTTGAAACTACGCGAGAAGCAAAGCGCAAGTGACATATTAAATGGTGATCACACACAACGATGGGCCACTGCAAATATGAGTATCCGACAATATTATTGAATGATTGCGGTTGTATTCGGCGCGACATCACTTAGCTCATAATCTCTAAAACCTATCAAAACCATGAAAACCGATGGGGGCCTACCCAAGACCGATGCCCCGTAAGAAGAGTAAAGACTTGCAATGCAACATTGTTCGTCGCAAAAGCTTTTTTGGCTTTTGTAATCTTGTTGAAGCCATGGCAGAGTGGACCGTGGAAGAGCGCGTGAAACTTGGGCTGGTAAATTTCGGTCGGAGCCTGATCTGGCAGACGGAAGTGATAGAGCCTGTGACAGACGGCTGTGACAGAGCTCTTTACACAGATGTCTGTGACAGACAGATGTGACAAGTAGCTCTGACAGAGCCCTTCGCAGACAGCGCGCAGACTCGCGCAAGAGCGCACGTCTCGCGCGGGAGTTTGTCGGAGGTTTGCCTACTATAGTTGCCAGTCTGTGACAAGAGGCTCGTAGAAAGAGATTGTGCACAGATTGCTCGTAACTTGCGCGGGGCTCCGTGGCCGTTCAGCACCGTTGGGGAGCAATGTAAAATACAAGAGAGAGACACCACTTAGACAACACAAGTTCGGGAAACCAAGCACCCCCGACCGATGCCCCCGACCGATGTCCTCCAAATGTGTGACCGATGCCCCTACGAGTGCCGTGTGGCTGACGCTGCAGCAACAGATTTGTGCTCATGAGCAGGAGGCTGCTGAAAGCAGCAGCTCGAGCTCTAGCTCGTTAAGCGCCTCCTGAATGAAACGTCAGCGGTGTATTCTTCTGCCAGGGCTCGTCTTTACCAAAAAGCTAGTTGCCCACCCTCAAAGTGTAAGCAGTTGCACGCGTGTGGCTTGAAATGTGTTTGAGGTAGCTGTTGGCACGAGCGTGCGTTACGAAAGGTGCTCAGCGGCCTTTGGCCTCACACGGTTTTACGGAGCTAGCTGCTGGGCCACGAAATCTAAACACTTGCTGCGTGTATTGGAAACACAGGCGCGCAAGGCGTGCGTGCAAGAAAGCCGTGGGTCCCTGAGCGCAACTGCGGTTTGCCGGTTTCGCTTCAGCGTCAAATTGCACGCAGTTATGTGCTTTCAGCTCACAAACAAGTACTTCGAACTCTGAAGTTATAGAATTTAGTGAAAAGCCTGAAAACCGATGGGGGCCTACCCAATTTTGCGATGACGTATTCGGGAAGTAAGCAATATTGTCCGACACTCATATGAATACGCACACAAAGAAGCATCACAAGCGCACAAAAAGACTGTCACCACCTAGCTTGGCACGGCAGCTTGCCGAAATGGAAATGATGCTTGATAGTTCTCTGTTCCAGTGAAGCACAACAGCCACTATTGGTTTTCTGCTGGGTCGCGGACGAGTTCGGAAACTCAAAACCCGGATTCCGAAACTACCCACACGGATTCGGAAACTCGGAAACTTGAAGCACCTGAGCGGGCGCACTTGAGCGGGTGTTCTTATCAATTGGCAGGCAGATATGCAGTGCTGCGCGGGTGCGCTTGAGGGAGTATTCTTCTCATTTGGGAAGCAGATACGCAGTGCGCTGCAGGTGCGCTTGAGCGGGTGTTCTTCATTTGGGAGATATGCATTACGTACTTCAGCTGCTCCGGTTCGGGCCAAAGTGTCCAACTCAGAGGCCCCAATCTTCTGAATGGAAACTTCCGAATCGGGCAAGTGTTTGAAGCGGTCAATGTGTTTTTCTTTTTTCCTGCTGAACCGTCTGAAAGTCGAGCTCGCCCTGCAACCGCATCAAGATGTACTTATTCCAAGTGCCAGACGGGAGCTTTCAGCATGTATGGCGGCATAGCTTTCTGTGGCACAGATGCCTAAGCAAGCATTCCAACAGAAGTTGGAACTATGCCTGGAAAAAGCACAACTGACGTAGCTTGAATGCTCATTACACACACAAGGATCAGCTCCCGTGCACATACACATGTACACAGAAAGCAACACACCATGCTGCAATATGCACGCATCCCGCTAAATACCTAGGCACCAAGCGAACATGATGCTTCCGAAACATCTCAACTGCAGCGAAATCAGCAGATAAGTGCCACACAGGAGCTTTCGCCAGGTTTGACGGCATAGCCTTCTGAGGCGGCACAGATGCCTAAGGAAAGGGTCCCCAAAATCACAGCAAGTTGACTGTGCATGTTGCAACCTGCGAAATTGCAAGTGTTTCAATCTGGCACTTTTCCACTTGCCAAGCTCCAGGCCGATTGTGCAAGCATAACCGGCATCACCTACCCCAAGCCCTCCCAACGAGTGCTGAAGCGTCTCGCATACCCCACTCTCTTGTAGACTCACGTCTCCAAAGCCGAACTTCTGGAAAGCATCCCAAATCCGGGAGACAACTCGATGCAACCAGCGCATGGCCCTTCCACCAAGAAACAGGAGTTGCGACTCATGCAAAGTTGTTGATTTCCACGCGAAACCCCATGGCGTCTTCGCAGGAGAATCCAGAAGCTGCAAAAAGGAAGCCCGGTTCGGAACTTGCACCCCTTTTGAAGAGTCTGGCATTGGCTGAGAGCGACATCTCGACTCACACAACTCATGCCACCAAAGCTTTGTTCTTTCAAAACACAAGGACTGTGGTCTCAAAATCCCAACATTGATCTGAACAGTCACTCAGCAGCCTGCTCCAATCTTCATAAGACATATCCCGAGTAGGTCGTCTTTACCAAGCTAGCAACTCATAAATGGCATCTCTAAGTCCTCCAAAAACAATGGAAAATAATGTTCTGCAACTTGCCATTCATGTTAGGGTTTGGGATAGAACCCTGCAAGGCGAAACTTGCACCGTAAAATTGCTAAGCGCAGCTGGCAAAACAAATCCTGCACCATGCCAGTTGAAAACAGCCCAGACTTTATTTTTTGCATACTCCTAGTGTACTGTTCTATGATTAGGGGTGCTGCAAAAATGTACATCCCTGCTGGCAACAGTCGCGCCAAAAGGAACATGCGTTCTAACTTACATGCTCGGTTCAAAACAAAAACAAAAGACCCGCACTGAGCAAACCACATGCTGTGACGTGAACATTGTTTTATCAAACATGGATTGCTACCTGGACACTGGTGCTCTTCATGCGCACGCATGAAACACAACCAATGTATCGCTGGACCACTTCAGAACCTTCCTCAGAAGGGAACAAACAGCGCGCCTTGGCCACAGGCTGTGGCTGTGGCTGTGGCTGTGGTTGCGCCTTCAGCTGACGTGGCTGGACCGAACAGACTCCCTCCGAGAGATTCCCTTTGGCCAATCTATGACACGCTTTCTCCAGCCGAGCGGCCATGTCACCGCCTGCGACGGCTCGAGGCAACATGCCTTTTCTTGACTCGGAAGAGAAACCAGCGGAACCCGCGTAGGCGAGAGACAAACCACATGGAGATCGCGGGGGTACCCAACTCCGAGCCGAGCCGCCGAGCCGCCGAGCCGCCGAGCTGCCCAGCCACGCCCAGCCGGGGCATGTGCGGTGTCGGCACTTTGAGGCGGAGCGGCAGACTCTTGGAACCAAAACAAGCTTGGACTCTTGCTGCTGGTCTCCGAACTGAGCCCGGTGCCTCCTCATCCTTGTTGCAGCTAGCATCCACGAGCCACAGCATGGCAAAGACCTGGCCAGGAAACCACAAAAAGATGCCATGCTCTCCCGGTTTCCTTCTGATTTGGCATAGGACTTTATCACCCTGCCACACCTGCAGAACGCGCATGGCCGCCATGACTCACAAGGGATGGTGCGAGAATGCGCTGGTTTGACCAAAGCCAACAATGAGGGCGTGACTCGTCACAACTTCTGTCCCAACTAATTTCGACTTGGGTGATACCTGTCTGTGTCACAAAGCTGCTGATGACACCGGCGCAATTACAAATGCGGGAAGATTCAAAAACCGCGGCACCGCCCTCACAAGCCGAAATCAGCAGCATGCCAGGTTGCCACTTGCGGACGTCTTACAGTTGCGACAAGGTGGGTTGCTTACCGCCAGAGTACCCTCCTGAAGCTGCCGTAAACCACCTTGGGCAAACGACTATAGGGGAGTCGCCCGGAGGTCCTTAGGCGGAATCGCTGGTTCTACCCCCAGATCGGTGAGCAATTCCTTTCCCCCCAGCGTGTTGCTTAAAGGGTACCCTGTTTGAGGCTGGCTAGGGCAACCGAAAGGAAAGCCCGCATGGATTGCAGCTGAGCTATGCATGGCAATTTTCACGCACATTTTCTCTGCCACATCCTTGCCTCAAGCTTGCTTTCCACCCGTATCCTTAAGCCACACGGAAACTTGAAACACACTCAGTTGGGCATGCCACTGATATGGGTCACCTTGAAAGAAAAACCCGCCCATGTGGGTCTCTGGCATTGATGGTGGGTCATAGTCAAAGCCTAACAATCAAGAAATACCTCGAAACATCAGCACAGCTAGCTTTCTGCGCCAGTTTGGAAAGCTTGGGTGAGTGAGAAATGTAAATTTGAATGCAGTGCAAAAGAAAGGTACATGCAAATGTTACGATTTCTTGCATGTGTGTCTGTGTTTGTGTGCGCATGCATGTTTGTTGTGCATGCATATGCATCATCGCATTCACACTTGCCAAAGGTTTCTAGGAACTTTCGTGGTACGGACACTGATTGAAAGCTAGCTCTCTGCCGGAAGACAAGAGAAGAACAAGAACGCAGACAAAACGCGCGCGCATGCGCGTGCGGGAATCGACATCTCCAGAAAACGAAAGCCCTGCGGCGAATTTCAGCTACTCGGCTGCTGTGCGGTTCTGAGCGGAGACGGGACCACACACACGCCAGCGCTTCGCAACCATGAAATTGTGAACCCTCTGTGGACTTTTGGGGCGTTGATCCTCAAAAACTCGTGGTGTTTTTACGGTGTTCACTTTGCTCGCGCAACCTCTCTGCGGACATTCGGAGGGTGAGCCTCGAGAAACTGTGCTTTTGCATTTGTCACTTTCGTGGGCTGGGACAAAAGAAAGAGGAAGCGAAAGAAAAGAGAAAGAGGAAAATCAAGAGAAAGAGAAAGACAAAGAAAAGAGAAAGAGGAAAATCAAGAGAAAGAGAAAAACAAAGAAAAAGAGAAAGAGGAAAATCAAGAGAAAGAGGGCAAAGAAAAAGAGAAACAGGAAAATCAAGGCCAAATCCCCGGAACGGATGGAGGCCAGGTCAGCGCGTCTGAAAACGTTACATTGGCTTGCCAAACCCAACTCAAATTGGCCGGCAATTGTGACATGTTCGGCATGGATGCGTCTGCAAACCGAGCTGGTTTCATGTCGGCTTCCAGCGCCACGCAAGGCCCAAATGTCCCAGAGCCACCAGACTGGCATGTCAGCCTTCATAAAATTTCACAAAATGCCGGAGCGCATGCACTTGAGGCGGATTCAATCAACATCCGGAATTGCCGGAGCACGTGCCCCCATTCCTCGACGTGTGCTCCTTCGGGTGAAGCAGGGCGGGTTCCCCTGAAATTTTGGCGGCTTCTTTTGGCTGCTCTTTTTCAGCTGGGATTTCCATCCAAGATTGGGTGACAATGTGAGAAGCTGAGGCATGAAACACGCCAATTTGTCCAGTTGAAAACCCCAGCTCTGTGAGGCCGCAACCGGATTTTGTGATGCGCAACTGGCCTTTCGGGGAAAGCTGGCCTGAGCAGACTCGAACAGAGCAGGGGTGGCAATGATTGTGTACACCAGCAAAGTCCGCAAGGCCGGGGGGGCGGAAGTTTCAAATCGAAGAGCTACGGTTTTCCCCTTCTCTCTCTCTCTCGTTCTATTTGTCTTTTTCGTTCTCTTTCGTTTCCTCTTTCTCTTTCTTTTCCTCTTTATCTTTTTCTGTTTCTTTCTCTTTCTCTTGATTTTCCTGTTTCTCTTTTTCTTTGCCCTCTTTCTCTTGATTTTCCTCTTTCTCTTTTTCTTTGTCTTTCTCTTTCTCTTGATTTTCCTCTTTCTCTTCGGCTTGGAAAAAATCAATGTGGCTGTATTGATAGATGTTTTTTCCCCCATGTCGCCTTTCGCATAATCGCCGGTCGACCGAAAAGACTCGCACATGAACAATAAAAGAGGGCGAACCCAAACGAATTCCCTAATTACAGGCAAGGCACATGCAGGTATAACGAAGGGGCCGGGTGCAAACATGGCTAGGCCATGTGTTCCCACATGCCGCATTTTGCCGCAAGACGCGCACAAAAAGAAAGACCAAGCGAAAGGTCAGTAACGCACAAAGCCAAGAAAGACACCGAGCGTAACTGTACGGCCAAAAATGAGACACTAGGCATCAGCCCACAGCACCAGCAAAACATTGGTGCAGAAACCGGGCATCCGTTTTCTCAAGCCAAATATTCATAAGACCGCGCGTCTATGTGCAATCGACGCGCCCATCCGTAGAACATGCAGGATTGTTTGGAGCAGAAGCAAAATGGCAGAGTGCCAAGTTGCCCCCATCCACCAACAGTACTGTTTGCACATACAGCCATCCTTTCTCTTGTACATTCACTGTCTGTAATCGAAGCCATCTGCGCACACCCAAAGCATCAAAGATGATCGTCGCAGAAACCGAGCATCCATATTCTCGTGCATGTTCCAAGTCTGCAAAAAGGGGAGCGACCACACCTGCCGCAGAGGTGTCAGTTGTGAAACGAATCGAAATCCATTGCAGCAACAGGAGTCCATCCACGCGGCGTGCTCTACCTCGCTTCGTAGCAGCAATATAGCTCGTACCATTGCTACCGTGTCAGAAGTGAACCGCTGCAGCCGATTGCACAGGCGAGTCAGTTTTGCAGGGGTGCCGAAACTTCCAACATGCTACGAGGACAAACTCCACCACTGCATGAATATTATACCAAGCAAGCCAACACGGAAAACAAGCAGCAATAGACAAGACTATAAAATACAGACACAGCAAGTGAGTCTGAATCAGAAAACTGGAGCATCACGTAATCGGGTGATGCAACAAGAAAAATCCCATCTAGGAGCAAAGAGGTTCAAGCCAACACCAGTTGACAGAGGACTAAATGAAACAGCCAGCACACAGATCGACCCGTATAGAGGTTGAATGTACCCCAGCAGCGCTGCAATTGGCTGCCAAGGCGGTTAATGTCCCAAATGACAGGTGCCAACCACCTTGCAGACTGACTCAAGACTGGCGAGGCTTGCCCTAGAATGGGATAGAAATCCGCCAAACAAAAGCCACCCGGGCAATGAGTATGTTGCGAGCCCTGCAGCGAGCTTGTGTCCAAAAACCAGCGGACATAAAACAGCCCATCCGCAAGGTAGCAACACAATACCACCGATCGTACCAAAAAGCATATGACGCCCAGAGGGACTTTGACTACAACCAGGCGCAACGGGCGGAAGAAGCTCGTGCGCTCCCTGCAGGGCAGGGAGCACCGGCTCACGAAGCTGGGGAAGGGCTTCTTCTGGGACAAGTACTACGAGTACCTGGCCCACATGCCGGTGATCATTCGCGGCAGGAGGGCGGGCTACGAGCCGAGGGACTGGCTGCCCGGGGCTATGACGAGGCAGGTGGCGGGAGCAAGTCGAGGCCTCACTTGGCGACCCCGGCCCGATCCTGCAGCTCTGTAAAACACAACGGGTGGTCAGCACCCAGAGCACGCAGCACAGGAACTCAAGGACCGAGGTGGAGACGCTCCTGCGCCCCTCACAAGCGTGAGCTTCCAGCTGCCCTGCGAGGAGGAAGTAGTACGGTAGGGCAGCCTATAGGGACCTATTTTTAGGGGTTAGAATCTTGGTCACTGCTTCAAGCCTACAAAGACATGCAAGGAAAAAAGCATCCGACCGAAGCAAACTCGACACTCGTTTTTTTACTTGAGCGTTGCTTAGAAGTGCAGGCTCTGAGATGCAGGTGGAGTGACGATGCGCGTCCACTCCATCTTCCTGCATCTCATGCGGAGCCTGTCGGAATGCCCCCTGTGGTCAACATTGCGTGTTCGACCATCACACAGGGTGTTTTACCCATGGGGTGTGAGACAAATAGGAGGTATGTTGCACATCGGTATGCAATGCGTGCATAGGTGTGCATGGGAGGCATGCGTCCTCCTGAAGCGGACCAGGCTGGTCCGATAGAATGCCGAGGGCATCCAGCGATGTGCGACTGCGTGCACAGCATGGGTTCAAACTGGTGTGGCCAGTGAGGAATGCGTCCTCACTGCATAGGCTCAAACTGGTCCTGCGGGAGCAGCGGGATGCAGTAAGCCAACAAAATGTTGGAAGCGGGAAAGCTTGCTTTCATGCGTGTGCATTCATCCCTCAATCAGGCCTTGTGGAAGTTGGTTTCCACCTGGGCCGTGAAAGGGTGGGAGGGTGGGTTCAAAAAGAACGAAAGAGGGGTCAGACCCTCAAAGCATGTCCCTTACTAAAAGGCTTGAAGCAGAAACAGCCACGCGGCCAAAGATTCAACCAAGATTAAAACACAGGGGAAAAGACAAACCCCTAGCGTTAGAATCTTGGTGAAGTCCTGCGTCCTTTTTGCCCCCGAGGATGTAAGCAACCAGTCCAAAGACCCTTGCTCCACTGTTCTCATGAGCGAGGCATCAAGTCTTTCCAGCTCCAACCTCATCAAGGAAGGATGCACCCTGACCCTCCGCCGTACCTGCCTGTCAGACAGATCCGCTGCCAGCTGCACCAACGCTTTGCACTTCTCCAGGTGTGCTGCCACCACATCAGCAGGTGCCAAAGCAACGGCTGTCAGCATGTCCTCCTCAGAGTCAAACAAGTTGGCCAAAGCATGACATGACGGCAGCTCCACTGTACCAGCCAATACCAGTTTCACTGCATCTGGCAAGGGATCCCACAAACTCGCCAGTGTCTGCGATTCACCCATGGCGCGCAACGCGTTGCAACGACAGTGAGGTCCCCACCTGTCAAAAATAGGGCCAGACTGCAAATCCCATGTATCTTCACCATGTCAAGCCGACCGGTGAACATGCCAAGCAGTCTTGCAAAAATCAACTGTGAATGCATGCTGTTGCAACTGACTGTTCCAAGCATGCCACATCATCTTAAGCTACCCTTAGCCAAAGAAACCGGGGGGAACCCATCTGACACAACAGAGGGGACCCTACCCCCTAGAGCCCAACTTAAAAACTTACGCGGCAAATCCAAAACAACTCGCAGCAAGCGCGAAGCAAGGAAGCACGTGCGCACGCGTGCAGCCACGCAAGCACAACATGGCGCACTCACGCCAAAACCCCATTCGGGGTGCGTCCTACTTTGATGGGCGAGCCCACCCCGCTACACGCGCAACCTGGCTAGGAAGGCTCACCGGCTCAAAACTGCTCAAAACCGACTCACAAGCTCAAAGCTGTCCTGGGATTCAGGCGAAGAACCCGCCTGAGTGGGAGGCGGTATACTGGCTTTGCCCGCTGGGAGCGGGAAGGTGGCGAAGAATAAGCATCCATCATGGAGCCCAGATAAATATCCACTCCAAGCACAAAATGCAAAATGTAAAGCCAGCAATAAATACTGAAAAATATGGAAATACTCGCCGCGAGTAGAAGCCGCTGGTTGCGAAGGAACAAGGGTCAGTAGAATAGGCGATTTGAGCCGCTTGCCCTTTGGTAAGCGCTGTTCCTCGGCGTCTCAAGCCTCGCATGCTGAGTTATCCATGGCACAGGCCAACTGGACAAAGCTAAGCGTGCTGTAAGCTATGTTGACTGTTGCTCATGAAAGCAGACCAAAGTGCGGTCTGATGCTGCATGTAAGCCTGTTATGAAAGCCGTGTTTTATGGCTATGTGCAAGCTGTTGAAAAAGCAAGTATTTAGGTCCAGCTAAGCCTATGCGAAGCAGGCTGTTGCTTGAGCATACAAATTGCGTACGCACACAAGTTGAAACACCTGTGAGTAAACACACAAACCGAAGTCGCAGCGTACATCAGCAGCTTGCGAGTACAACAGGACAGGCCCCAGCGGGGATACAACTCCTACGTGCCTCCGCTCCCCATGCACCAGCTACAAATTGATTTAGCTGATATGAAAGCTTTTGGTCCTACATGTTGTAGCTGTGGACTCCTTCACCAAGAAAGTTTCAGCCGTCCCTCTGAAAGATAAGAAAGCGACCAGCCCCCCGACGCCCCGAAATCAAAGTGGGCGATCTAGTCAGGGTTCGCAAGCCTGTGACACAGCGGGCGCATACAGGGTCACCGACTGCGTGGAGCGAACAATCCTACCAACACCGCAGTCGACAGCAAACAGACATGGGGCCCATGTTCACGCTGGAAGGGTGGCGGGAAAAGGTGCAAGTGAGGGATCTACAAAAGATCAATCCGGGGGGAGGGCGCAAGAGGGTTCGAGAGCGAGCGCCGCCCATGGTGTGACGCGCCGCTCGCAGCATTCAAAAACAAGCAGCATATGTCAAAACGAGTCACCTTTCGACAAAACAAGTCACTTTACCCTTTTCAAGCTGCCAGACAACGGAAATCGCGTTTTGGGTCCTTGTATATTCAGCGCCCACCAGAGTGGAACGCAATGATTCAACACATTCTGCAAAATCAGCGTCTGCATACAAGGCCGGCGCATTGTCCATGGGGTCCGACCCAACCGACCATCGCCAATGTTTCGTATAACGCACACAACACATCAAATGGTGCAAACCCCGATCATCGGAGTCATTCCACCTGTGCACATTTCGCCAGATTCACTTGCCGCAACAAATCGAAGCGGGCAAGCCGCGCACCGTACAGCAACTTCATTAGTACGCTAGCGGCATGCGGAGCAAGGTGTCCGCGCGGGCTCCTTCGGGCTTAGGAGTCCTCCCCGCTGGTCCGGGTCCGGCGCTGTGGCAGAACCGTCGGTGGGCACAAGATTGTTACACCAATTGCACGACTGACGGCCCCTCTTTTGCAGGCCCTTGTTCAACTTTACGTTGCCCGCCACCTCAAGACACAGGAACGTAGGAACTGTTCCATGTTATAGGTCACCGTTGTAACGCGATGTCCCGTTCCCGAGGGTGACGTTTCCCTTGCTTGCTTGCAACCAAGGCACCAGTCTGGGTTCAATCTTCAAACGTGTACATGCTCCATCCCTGGGCAAGGTTCTTCTGTGGCCCTGCCATTTTGACAGTGCTGCTCCCAAAATGTTCCCGCAGGGTGTCCGTACAGTACTTTCCTCAGTGGAACAACTGGTCGCACTTGCCCCAATTACTCGGCACAGGTTCAGGTGGCAATTCTATCCAACATGGCGTCCCTCTGTGTGCCCTGAACCTGAATGTGCGCTTGCACAGCGTCGGCCATCTGTCCCGACCATCCTGGCCACAAGAAGTCCGCCGCGTGAGGCCTTAAACAAAGTCTTGAAATCGCAGCTTCAAAGCTTTGATTTTTTCACTTGGTTCCCCAGCAACATGCCTCTACCCTTAAACTTCCTCTTGGGATCGCCAACAGGCAACTGTGAGTAGTGCTTTTTAACGCAATGCCATGCGCGCGCCAAGTAGTAAGGAACATAGGCTTATAGTATCCTATTAATTTTGGTTTTTTGGTCCCCAAACCCTGCAAAACAGCCAAATTCTTCAACCTGCTGAACGTTTTTCCGATGTCACCGGTCTTTGTCACCACTCCGTTTTTGGTGCAAAAAGCGCTGAAAACGGTGAACTCCGCAAAGCGTGTATTTTCGTGTCAGACGTCCAAAGTGGTGCCTGAGCCTCCAAGTTCGCTCGTTTTCCGCCGAAAACCGGCTCCAGACGTTCGCCGTGCTCCGAATTCCGTTTTCTGCCCTGAAAAGCCTGCGAATTCCAGCCCGCCGAACTCGTCACCGCTTGTCACCGCTTCGTCACCGCTGTCCGTCAGCCCGCCGAGCTTGTCACCACTGATGTCACCACTGATGTCACCGCTCCATCCGGCTCCGTTTTTTGGTGCAAAAAGAGCGTAAAAAGGAAATCGGTCCCCAGTTCCCGACTCCGTTCTCCGCAGGGTTTATCGCGGCCCGCAGCCGCGCCGAGGTGCCAGGCTCGGAGGTCCGACAGCCCCGCCAGGTGGTCCGTCATCCCGCCGAGCTTGTCACCACTGATGTCACCACTGATGTCACCGCTCCATCCGGCTCCGGTTTTTGGTGCAAAAAGCGCTCAAAACGGTCGAGTCCGAAGAGTCCGTTTTTCGTGTCGGACTGCAAGTGGGATGCCCGAGCCTCCAAGTTCGCTCGTTTTCCGCCGAAAAACCGGCTCCAGACGTCAGTTTTCCGCTTTCGGCCCGGAAAAGCGGCGAATTCCAGCCCGCCGAGCATGTCACCGCTTGTCACCGCTTCGTCACCGCTGTCCGTCAGCCCGCCGAGCTTGTCACCACTGAAGTCACCGCTCCATCCGGCTCCGTTTTTGGTGCAAAAAAGCGCTCAAAACGGTCGAGTCCGAAGAGTCCGTTTTTCGTGTCGGACTGCAAGTGGGATGCCCGAGCCTCCAAGTTCGCTCGTTTTCCGCCGAAAACCGGCTCCAGACGTCAGTTTTCCGCTTTCGGCCCGGAAAAGCGGCGAATTCCAGCCCGCCGAGCATTTCACCGCTTGTCACCGCTTCGTCGAGGTGGTCCGTCAGCCCGCCGAGCTTGTCACCACTGATGTCACCACTGATGTCACCGCTCCATCCGGCTCCGGTTTTTGGTGCAAAAAGCTCAAAACGGTCGAGTCCGAAGAGTCCGTTTTTCGTGTCGGACTGCAAGTGGGATGCCCGAGCCTCCAAATACGCAGGTTTTCGGTCGAAAGCGGGCTCCAGACGTCAGTTTTCCGCTTTCGGCCCGGAAAAGCGGCGAATTCCAGCCCGCCGAGCATGTCACCGCTTGTCACCGCTTCGTCACCGCTCTCTTTGGGGCCGAAAAGTGCGCAAAAAAATGCTGAAAAGCGAAACCAGCTCCGCGGCTTCGGTCCGACTCGGGCCTGGTGCGGGCCTGGTGCGGGCCTGGTGCGGGCCTGGTGCATGCTTGGTGCGGGCCTGGTGCGGGCCTGGTGCGGGCTGGTGCGGGCCTGGTGCGGGCCTGGTGCATGCTTGGTGCGGGCCTGGTGCGGGCCTGGTGCGGGCCTGGTGCGGGCCTGGTGCGGGCCTGGTGCATGCTTGGTGCGGGCCTGGTGCGGCCCTGGCAATCCTTGCCGTGGGCACAGGATTGCTTTACTCAATCCTGGCGTGGGCGCAGGATTGCCCCACTCAATCCTGGCGTGGGCACAGGATTGCCCGGAAAACTCCGTCAGCGCGGTGCTACACAGCACTGCGCGCTCTCGGACTCGCCGCCCGGCTTCCCGGCTTCAAATTTGGCAAGTAACGCAAAGGAAATGGGGAAGATCAAGCTGTTTCCTACGACAGAGTATAGCAGCAAACAAGCCTCTGACCCCGTGGTGCCCCTGGTGCCATGCACGGGCATCTTCCTCGGGCCATCAAAATCGGGCAAAACAGTGGCTCTGATCAGCCTGATTCTGGAGCAGTACCGGGGCGTCTTCGAAAGGATCTACATCTTCAGTCCTTCGATCGGGATCGACGATGGCTGGATTCCCGTCAAGAAGTACATATAGCAGGACCTGGGGGTGAACGCTGAGAAAGAGCAGGCTTACTGGGACGAATGGGACGAGGCGGCGCTGCGGGGCATCATCCAGAGGCAGCGCAAGATCACCGAGACGTCCAAGAAGATGGAAATGAAGAAACTGTACCAGGTGCTTGGAGTTATCGACGACTTTGCTGACACGCCGCAGCTCCACAAGCCTCATGGCGCCCTGGACACACTCTTCATTCGAGGCCGGCACATGCAAATCAGCACCTGGGAGAGCTCCCAGAAGCTGAGGCTCATCAGCGCGGCAGTGCGGGTCAATCAGCAATTTCTCTGCTGCTGGAGGCTGCGCAACCAGCACGAGCTGGAGGCCGTCATCGAAGAGCTCAGCGCCCTGCTGCCGAAGGACAAGCTGCACAGGATCTACGAGCAGGCGACCCGAGAACCATATAGCTTCCTCTTCGTCTACTATCTGAAGCCAAAGAGCCAAATGTTCTACGTGCGCTTTGAAGAGCGTTTCGCACTGGAAAAAGAAGCCGATGGGAGCGGCGCTCAGCTTCCTGGGCCAGAAGCTGTTCGCCAGCTCCACGCTGATCAACGCGAGGTGTGAGAACATCTCCTGCTGCACAGTCCAGCCACCCATCGTTCGCCGAACTGGTGGCTTCCTAAAGAAAAGGATGACCACAATCTACGTGGACAGCCGCAAGAGGGTTGCCGGCTCGGACAGCGACTTCGAGGTCGACCTGGGAGAGTCCCTGCACCTGCAGAGCGACGCCAGGCTGGCCGTCTACAAGATTCCTCTCGACAGACCGGGGCCGCTACCTCTACTGGGTCGACGCTGCGCTTGGGACTCTGAACTGGGCGTTGTTGCCCGAGGGCGCCTACACTGGCGCACGGCTGGCAGCCTGGATCAGCTCCAATTTCGCTACTGCCGCGTATAGCGAGACCACGAACAGCCTGAGCGTAGCCTACGACGGCTACCGGCTCATCCTGAACGATTTGGAGCTGCAGCAGCAGTTCTCTGACGCTGTGGACTACCCCACCTTGCCTGCTGCCTCTCCGAGCAAGCCCTTCAGCATCGACCACATGCTCGGCCCGAGCTTCGTCTCCGGGGCAGCAGGTCTTTGAGTTCGTCAGAATGATGGCATACAACGAGGTCTACCTGCGCTGCGCCCAGCTGGCCAACGCCAGCCGCGTGCTGGGCAATCTGGGGGACGACAT
>CAUJNA010000623.1:164620-184492 GCA_963377175.1 Effrenium voratum | reverse complement strand
ACACACGGACAACAGTTTAAATTACCAAAAGAAGGTAGTTATATTGAATTTGAAAAACACAATACAAAATTAAAATGTCCATTTGTTGTTTATGGAGATTTTGAGTGTATAACTGTAAATTCAAATAATGGCATCAAGGGCACGTATCAGGAACATAAACCATGCGGTTATATGTTGAATGTTGTAAATTCTATTGATAATGCAAGTCAACCTTTTTTATACCGTGGAGAGGATTGTTTAGACCACTTTGTAAATAAATTAAGAGAAATTAAAAAAGATATTTTTGATAAAATGAATGTTAATAAACCAATGGATATTACAGATGAACAAGAAGCAGAATTTAGAAAAGCTACTGTATGTTCAATATGTAATAAGAATCTTAAACCAGAAGATACAAAAGTCAGAGACCACTGTCATTTTACCGGTATTTATAGAGGTTGTGCTCACGAAAAATGTAATTTGGATTATTCATTTAGATATTTCAAGATACCAGTATTTTTTCATAATTTAAAAAACTATGACTCTCACTTAATAATAGGCAAAGCAAATGAAATAAATAAGGAATTGAACGAAAATAAGAGAATAGATGTAATAGCACAAAATAGCGAAAAGTTTATTACATTTTCATTTGGTTCATTACAGTTTAAAGATAGCATGGATTTTCTCTCAGCATCTTTGGATAAATTAGTTAAGTTAAATAAATATGACATAGTAGGTAAAGATGAACATGATAAACCTATATATAAAAAGCGGAATGACTGGAAGGATAATTTCCGATTTTCATCAGCAAATCCATATATTAGAAATAAAAACGATTTAGACTTATTAACTGAAAAAGGAGTTTATCCTTACGACTACATGAATTCATTTGATAAATTCAATGAATCGCAATTACCGAATATAGAAGACTTTTACAGTAAATTATATGAAGAAGGTATAACAGATACACAACACACAAGGGCAAAAGTAATATGGGATAATTTCAATATCAAAAACCTAGGTTATTACCATGATTTATATTTGATGACAGATGTTTATTTGCTTAGTGATGTTTTTGAAAACTTTAGGGATATGTGCTTAAATTATTATGGTTTAGACCCTGCTCATTACATAACATTGCCTAATTATTCGTGGTCTGCCTTCTTATCTCTTACTGGTGTTAGACTTCAACAAATACATAATAAAGACATGTATGAAATGATTGAAAAAGGTCTTCGTGGTGGGATGACTCAATGTGCTCATAAAAAAGTAGAAGCAAATAATAAATACATGAATGAACAATATGACTTGTCAAAACCATCAAGTTATATAAGTTATTTAGATGCTAATAAATTGTATGGTCTGGCTATGAGTAAAAAACTACCGTTTGATAATTTCAATTGGTATTTTTCAAGGATGGATGAGAAGAAAGTATTAAGTTATAGCGATGATGATGACAAAGGCTATATTTTAGAAGTTGATTTAGAATACCCAAAAGAATTACATGATTTACATAGAGATTATCCATTAGCACCAGAAATTATGAGTGTTAGTGAGAATATGCTTTCAACAGTTCAAAAAGAAATACATAAAAAATATTATGGAAAAGATGCATCTGATGAAAAAACAAATAAACTAATATTAAATGTTATGGATAAGAAAAAGTATGTATTACATATATCAGCATTGAAGTTTTATTTAGAGCATGGATTAAAACTAAAGAAAGTCCATAGGGTAATTAGTTTTAATCAAGCAGATTTTCTAAAACCATACATTGATTTCAACACCGAAAAACGAAAGAATGCTAAAACTGAATTTGAAAAGATTTATTCAAATTATTAAATAACGCTGTATATGGAAAAACACTCGAAAACGTTCGTAATCACAATGACTTCAGACTAATCAATACACCTGAACGATTCCAGAAATTAGTAAATAAACCATCATACAAACATAGACACATTATAAATGAAGATTTAGTGGTGGTAGAACTTGAAAAGGCAATGGTAGAATTAGATAAACCTATTTATATGGGTCTATCAATTTTAGATTATTCTAAAATTCATATGTATTCTTTTTATTATGATGTATTAAAACCTAAATATAACGATAAAATAAAATTAGCATATACTGACACTGATAGTTTTATTATCCATGTTGAAACTGATGATATTTACACAGATTTTAAGCTTATAAATCAACATATGGATTTTTCAGATTATCCTAAAAATCATGAATGTTATAATGCTTCTAATAAAAAAGTTCTTGGGAAAATGAAGGATGAGTTATCAGGGAAAATAATGACACACTTCATAGGATTGAAACCTAAATCATATTGTTATAAAGTGTATGGAGAAGATGAAGAACATAAGAGGAGTAAAGGCATTGTTAAACATAAAGTGGCGACCTGTTTAAACTATGACAAGTATGAAGAAACATTAAATGGTGATTTGAAGGATAAAGTTGAATTTAACACTATACGCTCAAAAAACCATCAAATATATAGCATTAATCAAGTTAAGTATTCGCTTAGTAATTATGATAATAAAAGATATTGGTTAGATAATTGTAGCAGTTTACCGTTTGGCCATTATTCAATTAACCAATAAAATTTCGTGCCTATTGTATTTTTTACTTAATCCATCCAATTTATAATAGCGATTATTAAGTAAATCCATACCTACAAGTATTACCTTATATTTTATCTCACTCCACACGGAACGGCTCTCTTTCTTAGAAACAAAATTTCCCTTACCTTTGTTATAAACTTTAACAGAATCTCCCTCAGCCACTTTAGGATACTTTCTATTATGCTTTTCTTTCAGTATTTGGTTTGCTCTAACATCTAAAACATTGTCTAAATCGTGTGCTTTGTTTGGTGTTGTTTGTGTGCTACTATGTATTTGACTACTATTATATTTCTTCAGTGATACTTTCATCATTTCAACCCATGACCCTTTATGATGACGAAGTCTATCACTTATCATTTTCTTAAAAGTGCGAATAGCCCTCTCTGCCACATTTGCATGAGTTTTAGTAATAATTAATTCAATTCCTTCACCTTTCAAATAATTCTGTATCTTCTTACTATTTAATGCTCCTTCGTCATCACTATATATACTAAGTGGATAGCCTAGAACTTTAAAACATTCCAACATAGCATTGAAAAAAGTATCAATATCATTATTTTCCATTGGAACTATATGACACTTTTTACTGAAAATATCGATACAAACAAAACCAAATTTAGGTTGATTTTTAACATCAACTCCAACGTCATTTAACAAACTTGACATGAGCATTAAATCAATTTGGAATTCATATTTTGGAAAAGGTGCCGTGTATGAATTGTAGTTCTTATAATTTCTTGTTTGCTTGTTTGGTTGAGATTTCAACCATTTAGAAACATAATCTAATGTAAAACCTGCTTCAACTTTATTCGCTTTTTCATATAAATCTCTAACAGAACCGAACCCCTCATCAATATTGTAATATATCTTTTTTAAAATTTCATCCTTATCTAATTTCCTACTCATTATAAATTACATGATATTATTTTTTGAATAATATCAAACAATTTAAAAATTACATGATATTATTTTTTTTAATAATATCATACAATTATACTAAATGCTTTTGACATTTCTTAGACTTCTTATGTTTTGATAAATTTGATTTACAACTCAATTGACATCCGCAAATATCACAAATACATGTTTGTTTTGTCTTTTCTTTATAGTATGTTTTAAAATAGTTATCATCATTTGGTTTCCTATTGTAGTATCCGTTATCCTGTTTTCTCCATTCAGCATTTTTTGTATTCGGTTCTTCTTCTGATGATATGTCGCTTGTTTCTGAACTAATAAATTCATCATTTCCTATACTGTTCCATAACATATCAAACATATCATTAGTCATTGTCATTTTCACGCCATTATCAACAAAATTTGACGGCATTATATTTTATATATAAAAGGTGATTATTCTTTAAGTGACTTTTTATTATTTTCCTCCAATTAGACTTTTATTTTATTATTATTATTTTATTTTTATTATTATTATTTTATATTTTTTCTTTATTCTTATCTTTATCCTTATCTTCATCTTCACTTTCAGCATCAGTAGGAACAGGGATGTCAGTCAACGGTGCTATTTCATAATTAACATTTTCTTCTGATGATGATGATGAATTAACAGTATGCGTTGAAGAACTATTAACAGTGATAGGTGGAGAACTATGAACACTAACAGGTGGTTCTGTGTTTAAATCAACTTCCTCACTAACATTTGTATTCAACCAATTCATTATAGCAGTTGCTATATCGTATGATGTTACTAATGAATTCATTGTTAAATTAACTAATAACTCAGAACCTTGAATTGTAGTTAATGTAGTGTGATATGTTAAATGTGCTACTATTTGTCCTATACTAAAACCTGACCTCATCATAAATTCTATAATCCTCAACAACATAAATAATTTCTTTCTATATTTATCAATGTCATCATCTTTTTTGTCATCATCATCATCATCGTCATCATCATATAAATCAGGGTCATATGTGAATGCTTCTGCTTCTGCTTCAGCCTTGGTTATCAATTTGCTTTTGAAACTCTTTGAAGTACCGCCTAATAGTTTTGTCATATCATCAAAATTATAAGTTTGTGTCTCTTTATCATTTGGTAGGTCTGTTTGTGTTGCCTTGTTTTCTTTGTTAAGCGTTTGTGTTGCCTTGTCTGCCATCATAACTTCTGCGTTCATATATCTTTCTTTATTTTTATAATTCATTAAATCCATTTTATCAAAATCAAAATTATTCAACAACATATCTTTCTTGTATTTCTTCAGTATAACTGTTGTTTTTATTTTGTTTGTCATTGCTTGTTTAAGCATTTCATCATATGTGGGGCGTTTCCTTAACTCTTGCTTGCGGTTTTTAATCATTTTATATAATTATTGATAAAATATATAAATGATTTATTTAACCCTTTGTTGCTTTACCTTTTCCTTTCATAACTCTCCAATCTTCCATTCTTTTTCTTAGCAATTCATCATTTACTTTCGTCGTCCATTTTCCACTGTTTATGAGTTTCTCCACCAGTCCAACTAAATAAGTTCTACCAGTTTCTTTTTTACCTTTGCCCTTTTTCTTTGTGTTTGAATATTGTTGTTCCTGTTCTTCAGTAAGTCCTGCTCCTCTTAAATATAATTGAAATAATATGTCTTCTTCTTTTACTGTGCTTCCCTTCCAATGGTTTATATCAGTTGAATAGTCAATAGTTTCCTTATGTGTTCTTGTTTGTCTTGCTGGTAATGTGGATGAACTGCCAGCGGTTTCCATTTTTTGCTCTATTCTTTTTTCTGCTTCTTTTATTTCTATTAGTTCAGGACTGTTTTTATCTTCGTCATCTCATCGTTTCAATTCCAATCTTGCTCTTGCTATTTGTAAATTTGAAACTCTTTTTGGTTCAGGACTGTCTTTATCTTCATCAATAAATCGCTTCAATTGCAATCTTGCTCTTGCTTTTTGTAAATTTGAAACTCTTTTTGGTTGTAAATCTTCCAATGGCGGTAAATCATCACTTGACTTTGCGGTTGCTACTGACTGCCAGTCATCTTCATCTAATTGTCTTGCTCGTTGTGCTCGTTCTTGTAGGTCTGCTATTTGTTTGCTACTAACTCTTTTTGAAATTTGACTGATTTGTCGTTCGTGTTGTTCCTCTGCATCATCCATTGTGGCACTTCGTGTTTGTATTGAACCGTCTCTTAAATCATCCACTTCATCATCCCTTGCCATATCAAAATATTTTGTTTGATTTTCTCCATCTAACATTTTTTTAAAGTGTTGTTGTCTCAAATCTACTGTATTATTATCATAAACTGTCCCCAATGGACTATCACGAAAATAATAAGCGTTTCTGTCTATCACATCTCTTATATTCTTATTTTAAAATTCTTCGTTTGTAATTTCCTTTATCAGTTCATTATAAGACGGTCTTAATCTTAACTGTGATTTTAATGTTTTCATCTGTGCATTGTCTAATCTCATTAGTATATTAAATTAATTAGATTATAATTTATTAATCTAATTAAATAATTTAATTAATTTATTCAAAATTAAAACCCTTTCTTAGTTGATTGATTATTCCTTTTCTTCTTCTTAATAATTTCTGAATATGATTTACATGTTTCACTTGATGGGTGATGTCTCAATTTTTCACTTTCCAACCTTTGGATTTCATTAAAATACGCCTGTGCTTTTTCTTGATATCTTCTTTTATATTGAAACACAGCATAATCTTTTTTAGCGCTATGACGTTCTAGTTGGTGTGCCTTGTTGTCTCCTTCATTTTTGTAAAGTTGAGTTGATTTATATTTATTCTTCTTTTTTGGTTTGTTTGTTTCAAAAACTGCTTTTCTATCAATAACATCACTGATATTCGGTTTGTCTTTACTTTGTGGTTCTGTTATTCTATTTACAACGTTGTCCTAAATTTCTCTACATAAGCAATTGTTTCTTATCAATAATCATTATATAATAATAATTAGATTATAAATATAGTTGTCAAATAATTTTATTTGCTAAATTATTAATTTTCTGTTTATTTTTATTATCTCGTTCTGCCTTCATATTTTTATACCTGAGCCGCGCTGCGGTGAAGGGTGTAAGCTCTGCTTCCACCCTATCTTTCGCGGTTTCAAATACTTTATTAGCAGTTGTTTCTAAATGTTTTTTCAATCGTTCTTCAACTCTTCTTTCTATTTCTTGTTCATCAACTTTTGGAATATTATCTTTAACCTTTTCATATACATTATTCTCAAATTCTTTTGCTTGTGCAGGATGCATAATTTTTCTTTGAACAACTTTGTTAGGGTCGGGTTCTTTTTTAACTGGTATTCCATTACAGTTATGACGATATCTGAAAGTGTATTTTGTTTAATATTTTTTACATTTTGGACATTCCACTTTTTCAGTTGAGTATGTTTTAGATTTTAATTCTTGCTTTGGTTCGTGTTCTTCTTCTTCTTCTACTTTATTATTTTCTTCATTTATAATATTATTAGTTTCTACTTCTTTACTTTCTTCATTAATAATAGGTTCTTCTTTAATTTCTTCTACTTCCTTAGGTGCTTCATTATTTTCACTGCCTACGTCTATAATTTCAATATTTTTAACCATATAATTAGTATATGATAAATATATATTACAATATTTTAATATAATTTGTATATAATAAATAATTATATTAAAATATCTATTATATGCTTTTCTAACCTTCAAAAAATGTTAAACTAAAACTACTTGTTGTTCCATTCATATTTAAAACTCTACCCGATGCATCAGTAAATCTAAAATGAAGTCTATTCAACGAACGCATACTAACATCATTAGCATCATTTAAAATTAGTTCATTATCATATATGAGGTTGCCGAATGATGTTAAATCTGGTACTTTCTTTATTATTGATGAAGTACCAAAACTACATAACTGGTTTCCGTTACTTAATTCATTACAATGAATATAAATATTTTTAACAGGTAAAAATGATATAAATCCACTAACAAACGGGTCTGCTGTACTATTTACTTGTTCAGTAGTATTTCCTAAAATGTCATTAATACTATTAAGATAATCTCTATCATAATCAATACCAAAACTGTAATTTGTTTTTAATTCTTTATCTGTATGGATTATAAAAAAATAAGAAATATAATTACAACTTATAGTTATATTATTTGTTTTTAATGAATAACTACAAGTAAAAAAATTACTGTTTCCATCAGTTCCATTAGTAGCAGTGTTCAATTTATTTTGTAATTCGGTTGCTAATTCACTACCTACATAACTACCTTTATCAGGTGCTACAATACAATAATATACTGGTGCTCCTATTAATATCCCTCCTAATGTTAAATATAATCTGTTATTTAAATTATCTTCAATTGGATAAAATGAATTAGCGATAGATACTTCGTGACAAATCATTTTAGTATTTGGTCAGCATTCTTGTTGCTCTCTTAAATTAATAACAAAATCTGATGTAGATTGACTGTCATTTAAATCACGATAAGCACTGTTGATATATATTTTACGAAATCTCATTATATTTATTATTTAGAAATTTTATAATTTAATTATATATGAAAAAAACATAAATATTATTTAAAAGAAGGAAAATTAAAATCATACAATCCGCTTCATCAAGGTCATAGCGAAATGTATAGAAAAATAATTAATGAAATTCAACAAGAAAAATCATTATTCAAACCTAACTATAATAATAATTTATCTGACACAGAAGGATTAAACAAAGCATATACAAATGGTAAAGGTTATTATTTGGATAATAATAAACTATATGTTGCTGGGACATTTGGTAAGTCTAATATTAAATCAAATATTTTAAGTGATATTACAATTCCATTTGGCTTAAGTTCATTCAGTGAAAGGTATAGAGATATTAGCGATATACTTGATGAAAACCATAATATTAGTGAAGTTATTTCACATTCATTGGGTAGTAGTGCGAGTGCTAAATATTTAAAAGAAAATCCTGATAGAAATATTAGATTAACTACTTACGGTGCTCCTTTTATTTCAATGTCAAACAAAAATAATGATAGTTATACTAATTTCAGAAGTATATTAGACCCAATATCAGTGGCAGACCGTGGAGCGATTACAGTAGCAACTGGAAGTTTAAACCCATTGATAAATCACGATTATAAGACTGGTTATGGTGATGCTGGTAAAGATGTTTCAAGAAGTATTGAACCTGTAAAGGAAATTTTGTAGTCTTATATATAATGCCTAATAATGATATAACAAATACTATAAATCCTAAAAAGAAAGTCAGTTATGATGACATTAAAAAGATTGTAGAAGACGAACCTAATTATAAGGTTGAACATAATAATATGAAAAATAAATCTAAAAAACTATTAAAAAAGTCTAAAAAAGAAGTTATAGATTACTCACACTTTAAAATAAATTAATTTAATAATAGAATAATATAATAATTTTCTATTATTAAATATATAAAGATGGAAACATTAGATATTGAAGATGTCCTTGTAGAGAAGAACCTTCGCTTTAAATTAAAAGATGGCGGTTCTTATGTTCGGTCAAAAGAAAGTAAAAACTTTTACCCTTCATCGGTTTCAACATATACCGCTGATACCAACTCTGTAATTAGATTTAACATTACTGGACCACCTAATCAATGGTTGTCCTTACCTTCACTATTATTAGGATTTACTCTAAACAACACTGATAATTCAGCAAGTAATGAACTCAGACCAATTGATACAGCCGGTTTCTTTGATAGGGTGCGTGTGTTAATGGGTGATGTCATTGTATGTGATTTAAATTCTCTTTCTCGTGCGAGTACAATGAAAGATGTATTAAAATCATCAGAAGAGAAAAAAATTGATGAAGCATTAGGTTTTGGAAACACTCTTCTTAATCACGATGGACGGTTTTTAACTTGTGATGCGTCAGCAACTTCTACTACTCAATCAGTCGTTAGAAATGTTACCAATAACAATTTTAGAGGAATTAAAGGAGGTAAAGGTGCTAATGTCTATTTCGATTTAAACTTAAAATGCTTTAAGACTTGTGAAAACTGGATACCTTTATCTTATTGTCCAATAACAGTTGAATTATATTTAACAAGTGATGTATTGAAACCAATTGTTAATAGAACAGGACTTTTTACTGCTTCAAATACGAGTATCACTTGGTCAGTTACCAAGCCAATTTTCAAAGGCAACGTTTACACCCTCGACGATAGTTTATATGCAGAATATGCAAAAATTTTAGAAACTGGCTCTCTTCCAATTACATTTGAAACTGAAACCATGCAAGAACAAACAGCATCTGCTGAAACTGAAGTATTTACTACAATTGTCCGTAATGTATCTAAATTAAATAAACTGTTTATTTCTTTTTCAAACCCATCAGCAAAAACTTATGTTGGAGGTTATGGAGAGCTGTTGAAAGAATATAATCGTATGTATCACCCATTAGGGAATATAACAAATGATGTAGGTATTTATAACTCAGAATATGATTTATCAGCTTCTTTAGTAATCGGTAATCAAGTCATACCAAGTCAAGAAATTCAAGGTGTCCGTGAAGCATACGCCCATCTTATGCATTGTTCTGATAAACCAATGTTAGTTAGAGCAGAAGATTACAGGTCTCACGCTTTTATGTATGGTTTTAATTTACAAAAATTAGAAATTGCAAATTATACTGGTATGAACCTTAAAAATAACTCAAATATGGTAATAAAAATAAAGGCGTTGGATGGTTCAACATTATATACTGAAAATAAAATGGCAGAGAGACTTTATATGCTCTTGGTTCATGAGTGCATTCTTGAAATCCGTTCAAATTCTGTAACATTTTATGATTAAAATAAAAAAATATGATATTATTAATTTTCTATTTAATAATATAATATTATGAGCAAAAACTTAATGAATATCTTTGATATTACAGCAAATAGAATTAGGCAAGTAAAAGATGGAGCAGTCAATGATATAGAAGACCTTTACGCGAGTAAATCTGACATTCAAACAGTATTAGATAGTAAAGAAGACCAAGCAGATACTTACACAAAGGAACAGATAAACGCTAATTTTTATGATATAACTGAAACATATGACAAAACAGAAATTAATGTATTATCAAATAATATTAGTTCAAATTCTTTTTTAATAGGTAATCTGACAATAACTTCAAATACAAATTTTAATAATATTTCATTAAATACAATTTTAATAAATAATTTAAATTCTACTATGACAACTAATTTTAATAATATTTCTTCAAATACTAATTTAATTAATACAAATTTTAATAATATTTCATTAAATACAAGTTTAATAAATAATTTAAATTCTACTATGACAACTAATTTTAATAATATTTCTTCAAATACTAATTTAATTAATACAAATGTTAATAATAATTCATCAAATACAAATTTAATAAATAATTTAAATTCTACTGTATCAACTAATTTTAATAATATTTCATCAAATTCTCATTTAATATCTCAATTACAAACAGGTTCATTTGATAGTAATTTATATTACAATAAAATAACAACTAATAATTTATTATCAGATAAATTAAATACATCAATATTAAATAATACATTAATACATAATATAACAACTAATTCAACTTTCAAAATAGCAGAATTTGGAAATTATAATTATTATCATGAATTATACAATAATTATATTGATACTTATGTTTATGGAAGTTTAACAGGAGCGACAATGTTTTTAAATCAAAGAGGGTTTGGAGATGTAGAAATTAATAATTCTTCAACTTTTCAAAATGATAAAATAATATTAAATCATAATACAACAATATTATCTAATTTACAAGTATCTGGTTTATTTTCTTGTTCGTCTATTTTAAATATAGCAGGTTCTGATGCTAGATATGTTTTACAATCAGATGGATTAAATGGACTAATAACAGGAAATACAAATACAATTAATTCAATAATTACTACTAATAATTCACAGGATACATCATTAGGTCAAAAGTTGGATAAAATAGATACTAACGCTCAATCAGTAGCAGGTGCTATTAATTTTAGTGATAATACAACTTTACACAGTAATTTAAATATGCTGACTACTGGTTCTATAATTTGTAACAAGTTTAGTACTACACCTTCGCCTAATTTAGGATTGCAAATGACTTTTCAAATGTTTAATAGAGAGTTCAATATTAATAGAGATGGTAGAATGTGGATGAGTAGCGCAGGAGGTCAATGGGAAACGCAAATAGGAGATGCTAATGTTGGACGTGTGTGGGTTAAGGATAGATTCGGGTTAGGTGCTGTTGGTGTTAACGGTTATGTTTTAAACTGTGTCGGAAAATCGAGATTTACTGATGCAGTTGATTTTATAGGAACTGACAAGGCAATAAATCTTAACAATGGTTCATATTTGAATTTTAATAATAATGGTTCAATACGAAGATATACTCCCAGTTCTATTGAAGGCTTATATATGTCTCATGATGATTTTGTTGCCATTAGTGTTGGTGATGTTACAAATGCTTCTAATCAATATATGATGTGTGATGGATTAGTTAATAAAACTATTTTTAATAAGCCTATTGATGTTTTAGGAAACATTTATACGAATGCTGATGTTAATTGTGATAATATTAATATTGATACTGGTGGTAAATTAACAATTGATACAAACTGTGAATTATATAGATATGTTAGTGCTTTTTCATCTTTTGATATGAGGAATAGTGATGCTAATTCTTCAATTAGATTTATTTGTGGAGACCCCGCTGTTCAGTCTAACATAGTCGGAGCAGTTAATATTAGTAGCGGATGGACTTTTAATACTGCTACTGCTGATTTTATGGGTAATTTATTTGCTGATGATGTTTATGTTAAAACTAATGGAGCATTAAGGAGCAATCATTTAGCATCTAATGGTGGTACATTGGTAACTGTTGATACTAACTTGGCCATTCAAAATGCTTATCTAGCAACTAATACCATACAATCTTTTGATTTAACAACGGTTTCATTTTTGAATAATATTTCAATGACAACAGGAACAGATATATTAATGGGAACAAGTGAAATATCAACTTATTATGATGGAACTAATTTATCCACAATTGATGTAATATTCAGAACGTCAAACACGGCGTTCAGAGTTTCAGATAGTTCAACTACACCTTCAGTTTTATTATCTATTGATAAGACATTTGGAACAACTGTAAATACTGGAAGTTTTACAAATAATGCTTCATCAACTTTTAATGAAAATGTAACAGTTGCAGGAACGAAAAAATTGTTATGTAATACACTAGAACCATCGACAGGGACTAATATAGATTTAACAGCAACGACAGTGACCATTAACGGGACGTTTGTGGATTCATCGTCAGCATTATTAAAGTATGATGTAGATTTAATAAAATCAAATTGTGTTAATGTAATTAAAAAGTTCAAACCAAAGAAATTTAAAAGAAACGATAGAAACGATAATGGAGCAGTTCATATAGGGTGGATTGCTGAGGAAGTGCAAAAGGCATTACCGAAAGATGTAAGCAATGTAGTTTCTACAAGTCGCGAATATTTAGGAATTGATTATACAAAAGTTCCAGTCATTTTACATAAAGCATTACTTGAAGTAATAGATAAAGTTGAAAAGTTGGAAAAGGAAATTGAAAAAATGAAATCTAAATAATTGATAATACGAGTAGATATTAACAATTATTTATTGTTTATAAACTCATTATGTTTTAAAGAAGAAAAGTGCCGGTTCAAATGCTTCTTACTTACAACTGCTCCACATTCACATATGGTTTTTTCTTTCATTTTTTCTAATATAACATCTCTATTTGTGTAATGGAAATCTCTTGATTTTTGCTTAACATATTCTTTCTCTAATTGGTATTTTTGCTTTTTTGCTTCACTAACTCTCTCCTTATTTGTATTATACCAATTGTGTTTATATTCTTTGACGCTTGGTTCAATCATTGGCATTGTTCTATTCAAAGAAGGTTTCAATTCTTCAATTAACTCTCTTTCTCTTTGTCTCGCTTCAAGAACATTCTTACAACATACTGACTCAATTAATACCATATCAAAATTGTCATATCCTCCATTGTCTTTTATAAACGAATATAAATAGATGTTTTGTTTTTTACTGTTTAAATTTTGACAGTCATATTTGTGCTGTTGCTTTCTATGCTTAAAGCTGGTAGTGTGTCCTATATAAAAATATTTAACTTCTAAATCTCTACAAACAATTTTATAAATACAAGTATTAGAATAATCAATTTCTTTTTTGGGCATCAGGTATTATAGAGTATTATAAATACCCCTTTAAACTATTTTATAATAATCTAAATAATAATATATAATGGGTCTTGGTCAAAGCAAAAACGAAGAAAATAACAGTATGGAAGACATCAAAAATTTAAGAGTAGATGAAAAAACGAGAGCGGATAATTTAATAATAAAATCTATTCAAGAATGTGTAGCGAGAATAGAAAAGTTAGAAAATCAAAAATCGGACAAACTATTATATAAATTACCTGCGTTGAATTTATGCAACGCTTCATTGATTTAAATTAATAATATTAATATGATTCATTAACATTATTAATTAAAAAATATGAATAAAATTTACTAATAAAACTTTGTCTTTCTTAATTGATGACTTTAATAGTTATTTTTTTCACTTGTAATGAAATAAAATTAGCCACATTGTCCCTATACACTAAATTAGTTTTATAAAGGTCTTTATTAAGAAAATAATAAATATCAAATAAATTATTTGATGTTAAAGTACGATTACGAAGATGATTAAAAAAAGTAAATGAGGTAGATGTAACAAATATATCATATTCAATTAATAATTTTAATGGTTTATTTTTTTGATGTAATTTATCTAACTCACTTAAGTTAAAAATATATGATATGCCGTTTTTGATAATATTTTTCATAATGATATTATCAATTTCAAAATACTGTGAATTCTTTAATTTGTAAGAATTATACACTGGTTTAAATTTACTAATATAATTTTTAATAATATTATTATTTTTTATTTTTAATAATCTAACATCACCTAAATTATAAGATAATACAAGGTTTTTAATGTCTAATGGTAAATCATAAAATATCATAATATATTTAAATCTTTATTTTATTTTAAATGCTTTTTCAAATCTAACATATTTAGTTATTTTTTAATCATCAGGTACTCTTATCATTTGTAATTTGTTCTGGTGTCTCTTCTGGTTGTTGTATTGAGTTTAGATATGCTTGGTGTTTTCTCCTTGTTATATGTCTTGGTAGGTTATGGTTCAATAACTTTTGACCACATTCACAAACAATTTCTTCTTTCGTATTATTATACCAGTTTTTCATCATTAGCTTTACTTCTTCCTTATGTTCTTCTCTATATTTTTTACATTGTATTGAGTTGTTCTCCTTCCCTCCGTGATTATGATATTTGTCTTTCCTCGCTTCCTTAATTTCATCCTTTTTTAACCAGTATCTTTCTCTTGCATTTTCTTTCATTTTATCACTAAACTTTTCGTATTTTGCTTTGTCTCTTTCTTTGTATTTGTCAGGATTTAGTTTTCTGTCTTCCTTTTTCCACTCACTATACTTTTCTGCTTGTTCTAATCTGTCTTCATCTGTTGCTATTGGATTTATTTGATTTAAAGTCGCTTTTAGTTGTTCTTTATATGTTCTTTCTTTCATTGATGCTTCTAAACGGTTTTCACATTTCAAATTAGATATTAAAACCATTTCAAAATTAATCCATCCTCCATTTTCACGAATAAATCGATATACATATTGATTGTAGTTTTTACCGTTTTCTTTCTCAATATTATTTTTATGAGTACATTTTCGTTTAACAAAATTTGTAGTATGTCCAACATAACAGTCTTTGATACTTAAATTCTTACAAACAATTTTATAAAAATAAGTATTAGAATAGTCCATTACCTTTTTAGGCATTGTATAAGATATTATAATACTTAATCTTTAAATCTTAGTCTTCAGATACTTTTAAATAATGTGAAAAGTTTTTAAGAAACATACGGTTTGGGTCTTTTTGGAGAAGGTCAATATACAAAAAACTATGTGGTTCGTCAGTAGCAGTTTCATATAAATCATAAATTACTTTCTTGCTTTCGTGGAAGTTGTTTCTTCTAACAATTGCTGATAGTTCATCTTGTAGCAACTCAATTTCTTTAAAATTTCTCACTTTATAAAAGAACAAATGTGTAGCATTTACTCTAATTAATGGTGGTATTGTATTAAATTTCTGAATACTTGTTATTACTGATATACCGTTATGGCGTCCTCTTACATACAATGAGTTTAACAGTTTGTTATGTCTCGCCACCTTAGGGTCATCACTTATATCATCCAAAATAACCAATATGGAAAACAATTTTCTTAATTTGTTTCTTTTACTATATTCTGTTATTTTGTGTTGTGTCTCTATCACTTGTTCTAAATCTTCTGCCTTAAACTCTTCAAATAAGTAAGGTTCTTTTTCATTATCCACCTTCATTTCTTCTTTTATATATTTTTTAACGGGCAACCACACACTATCAACATTGATTGAAGGAGACCAAATATATATTCTTTCAAAACAGTTTTTGTATATATCAAGTATCATATTAATCAATAAAACTGTTTTACCGCTTCCTGACGGTCCAGTTATGATACTTCTGAATGGCAATTTAGGGACGACCTCGTGCTTACTTTGCTTAAAGTCATATTTGATTTCATCAATTGGTTTTACATCAGGCATAATAAAAATAATATTAAAGACATTTAGAAAATAATTTAATATTTATTATTTTATATGAATAGAAGTTATTCAGATTATATCAATATAATAAACGAAGTAGAAAATATAGAACAAGTTGTTATAACTAATAATAGATTTAAGAAAGTATGCTATTTTGTTTTAGAATTAATTAAGTTTGTGATACAATATATTAAAAATATAAATATTAATATAGATGGGGAGAAAGAAAAAGAATAAGACTGAATCAGTTGTTTCTTCAACCGATGAAGAAAAAGAAGAAATTGTTAAAGAAACATCAGTTATTGAGTTTGCTTGTCCAATGTGTAAAAAAATCTTAGAAATGAAAAATGAATTAGAAATACAAAAGAAAGGAAACTGTAAATGTTCGTGTATTCCGACAAGTTTCAAAATAAGTAAGAATGATAAGAAAATGAATATTGATAAAACTAAAGACAGTATAAACTTAGAAACAGATGTTCATAATATTGCTATCAAATGGGGAAGGCATGCATCGCCATCCGATAATGGTGATAAGGAAACTCAGGAAACTATACGCGAAATGATGAAAAAACAATAGTTAAAATTATTTCTATTATTATTTATAATGCAAGATGGTATAAATAATATTCTTAAATTCATTGATGTAAAAGAATTGAAATTGAATAATTTTATTGAAGAACATAACGAAAATGATATATTAATTAATTTTGTTAATGACTTTAGAAATAGCAAAATTGATTTTAACATGTTTTATAATTCTATTAATTATGCTGATTTATTTGAACAATCAGATTTAAAATTTTATTGTAAAAGAATATATTCATATACTTTAAGATTTATTGCTAATTATGATAATAAAAATGCTATTCAGTTTTATGAAATTACATTGAGAAAAATGAATAATATTTACAAAAATAGTAACATTAATGTTGTTAATGTGTTTGAATGTATTAAATGTTTAATAATTTATATTACAGATAATATTGAAAAGTTTCATAAATATTCAAAGTTTAGAAAAACTATTATTTGTAATTTAATTGGTAAATTGAATAATAATTTAACGAGTTACACAATAACTAATTTTGAATTGACTTATAATGATATATGATTTTGTAAAATAAAAGTTTAGTTTTAAAAGTTTTATTTTATAATATAATATATATATATTTACATGGATGAAGGATTAGAAAAGATTGTTAAAAAAACTGAACAAGGTTTTAGAACAGAATAAGAATATTTTAGAAATCTTGCAAGAAATGGAAAAAAAGAAACCTTTAACAAACAGTTATCAAAGTAAAGAAGTAGATAGAACCAATGGTGAATATAAAAATAAAAGAAATATTTATTTAAACAAACTTAATAACAAAGAAATTAAAGAACCGAAGGCTTCAACTATGACATTTTATCAAATTGACTATGACGAGGAAACGCAACTTTATTCATAAAGTTGTATTTACTCATAGATAATATTATCTAAATATCTTTAATAATGAACTTATTAGAGATGTTTAGCGGAACAGGCAGTGTTGGACTTGTTGCAAAGTCGCTCGGTTTCATTGTTATTTCATTGGATTTGAAAAATGCTGATATAAATACTGATATTTTGAAATGGGATTATAAACAATTTGATAGGAACCATTTTGATTTTATCTGGGCAAGTCCTCCATGCACTGAATATAGTGTAGCAAAAACTAGGGGCATTAGGAATATCGAATATGCAAATAGTATTGTCTTAAAAACTATTGAGATTATCAAATATTTCAATCCTAAGTATTTTGTAATCGAAAATCCACAAACTGGATTATTAAGACATCAGGAGTTTATGGATGAGTTTGATTTTAAAGATGTTGATTATTGTAAATATGGAATGCCTTACAGAAAGAGAACTAGGCTTTGGAATAACATTACAACTTGGAAACCTAGAGATTTATGTAAAAAGGATTGTGGCAACATCAGGAATAATAAACATATTGAAACAGCACAACGGCTACCATCGGGCACTAAGGAAAAATGGGGAGACAATCCAATAATACATAAACAGGAAGACCTATATAAAATACCTAGTAGTTTAATTTGTGAAATCTTGGCGAGTTTGACGGATTAAGGATTTTGAGTTTGGGGCTGGGATTGAAACTTGAAATTCTTATAGATATATCCCCACCACACATACCCCATGTAGGTTTCTACGCATAGCCCATGTAGGTTTCTACACATAGCCCATGTAGGTTTCTACACGTAGCCCATGTAGGTTTCTACACATAGCCCATGTAGGTTTCTACACATAGCCCATGTAGGTTTCTACACATAGCCTATGTAGGTTTCTACACATAGCCCATGTAGGTTTCTACACATAGCCCATGTAGGTTTCTACACATAGCCCATGTAGGTTTCTACACATAGCCCATGTAGGTTTCTACACATAGCCCATGTAGGTTTCTACACTTAGCCTATGTAGGTTTCTACACATAGCCCATGTAGGTTTCTACACTTAGCCTATGTAGGTTTCTACACATAGCCCATGTAGGTTTCTACACATAGCCCATGAGGGTTATAAAATTTAACAATGTTTAATCATATTATGACTAAATAATATGAAAAACAATTTCTTGATTTGTTCCACATTCGGTTTGAATAGCAGTATTGTTTGACATCCAAAACCAGCAATGGACAAGTCTGGAAACTCACATAGAGTATGTGTGGAAACTAACACAGAGTATGTGTGGAAACTCACACAGGGTATGTGTGGAAACTCACACAGGGTATGTGTGGAAACTCGCATAGGGTATGTGTGCTTTCATTGTAATATAATTATAACATGTAAAATCTTATATGTTATAATTATACTGTACTTATAGTTTGTAAAGATTGAAATATTTTATTTTTTCTTGATTTGCTTGACTCTTTCTTAGTCGTGGAAACGCCTTTAAAGAAATACGGTAGTTCTATGATAAGGATGGAAGCAGTGAAAAAGTGTTCAAAGTGTAAAAATGATAAGTCTAAGGAAAGTTTCAGTGGTGATAATATGCGATGTGATAAGTGTTTAAAAGCTCAAAGAGACTATCAAAATAGACATAGGGAGAGAATGAACGAGGAACAAAGAATTAGATATGAAAACGATGAGGAGTATAGAAAAAAGAAACTGGAAAGGACTTATAGGAGAAATAAATATATTGTTAGTTGTGATGTTTGCAATTGTTCAATAAGTCAAGGGCATTTTGGAAGACATCTTAAAACAACAAAGCATCAACATAATTTAGGAAAGATACAAGCTGAGGAACAATGATTGGTAAATTAGATAAGGTTAATAGATGATAATGATGTATTAACCTTATGTAATATTGAGGGGTTTTATTGTAAATGAATAAGGTAATTTATTATAATGTGTCTATACTTGTTCAAAATAATTTTCAGGTTAGAATTGCCGTTTTATGTATTTTGCCCCCCCCCCCCCCCCCCCCCCCCCCCCCCCCCCCCCCCCCCCCCCCCCCCCCCCCCCCCCCCCCCCCCCCCCCCAATAACGGGAAACCGAAAGGAAGACTGAACC
>CAUJNA010000623.1:99620-159620 GCA_963377175.1 Effrenium voratum | reverse complement strand
ACCATATTGCCCGGAATCGCAAATTCAGACAGGAAATCCAAGACCGGCAACTTGAGAAAGACGGGGCCAAAGGTTGCCCAGCCATCCTCTTCCTTAGTTTTTGAGCTTTTTGGGGTTCAGCGCGGGTTTCCAAATAAAACCCACAGCCCACCCTCCCCGTTGGTTCAGCTTTTTAGGGTTTAGCTTTTTAGTTGGTTTCGCGCGGGTGTCCACATAAAACCCACCACCCCCCTCCCCCCCCCCCCCCGCCTTTTGACTCACAACCTCATTTACCCCACTTTTTAGGGTTTAGCGCGGGTTTCCACTTCACCCACCCCCCCGCCCCCCTTCCCCAGCCTTTTGAGACCCGCAAGTTCTTCCCATTTCCAGGCGGTGCTGGATCTGCTGGTGGCGAACCTGGAGAGCGAGCCGGGCCTGGCGGCGGAGCGGCCCACGGCGCTGCTCTTCAAGCGCTGGGTGGAGGGCTCCGGCGGGGTGCTGGCCACCCGGCGCCAGGAGCTCCAGGAGAAGCGATCGAGCGGAGAGATCGAGCGGGGTGGGGTGGGGGTGGGTGGGGGTGGGGGTGGGGGTGGGGGTGGGGGTGGGGGTGGGGTGGGAGGGTGGGAGTGGGTGGCAAGTGACATAGCCCATTGACCCCCAGACATAGCATAGCCCATTGATTACCAGGAGAAAAGCGGAGAGATCGAGCGGAGTGGAGAGATCGTCGAGCGGGGTGGGGTAGACGGAGAGATCGGGGGGCGGGGTGGGGTGGGAGTCGGTGGGAGTCGGTGGGAGGCGGTGGGAGGCGGTGGCAAGTGACATAGCCCGTTTCCCTTCCCCACCCTCCCAAAAAACAGAAGCTGTGGGTGAACACCAATGGTGGGTAGGTGCACCAACCATTTTAGGACCGAGTTTAGTGGGGATGGGGATGTTCAAATGGGGTACGATGTGGATTTTGACCGGCCAAAACTCAAAAATGGAAGAAAAAGGGCCATAAGCGGAGAAGCGGCGGCAGATCCAAATCCTTTCGCATGCCGCATCGACCAAGTCTGAATCGGGCAGGTCCTTTTTCCCCTTCAATTCTGGACACAATGTCCCATAGGGGTATGTGTCCGTGGGCCCAAAAATGGTAGCGTCATGCGTTGGCTTCCCCGAAAGGCTGAGCGGGCTGAAAAGGGTACCAACAACAAAGCAGCCACAGCCGTGTGTTGATAGCCCCGAGGTGTGGTTTCCATTGACACCACCTCCCTTAGTAGGCTCCTCCCAAACTAATGGTGGAGCCCCTGTAGTTGGTCTTTAAACAAATTCAAAAGGATGCCAAACTACAAACTACAATTTGGGTAGCCCCCTATTTTGGCAACACCCCAGGTCCAGTCATCAGTACACTAGTTAGGATCTGTGTTGCACGAATATGGGGGTATCTACGACATAAGGATCATCAAAAGGTTTAGGGACCCTTTGGTGAACATCATTATGGTGGGGATTTGTGTCCACCACCAATAATTTGGGAGGGGCGTTACTGGGTTAATACAACCCTCCAACATGTTTGCCGAGTTTCAAACTGGGTCCCAAGTTGCCATTCTCTCAATGGTTGTGTCTGTTTTTGCAGGGACCCCCCAAAAATGGTTGGTTTTCTTTTGGTTTCCCTTTAAAACAACCAAACAAGGGGGTGCCATCAACAATAAGGCACGCCTTAACATAGGTCCTTTTTAGGTTAGCTTGCTTAGCAATAGATGGGTTCCACTAGCTTACACTTTTTATTCATGTATTTCGAGAAGGTCACCTATAACAACAGTATCTTCTGACAAAACCACAGCACCTTCAGGTTTGAACAGCCAAACCACCTATGACAACAGTATCTTCTGTGTACCCCAGGACCCCAAAATGTCACCGACTGTGTATGGACGAAATCCTGCATCACATAAGAAACCCTGGACTGAGGTATCCCCTGGGCATACCAACAAACAATGGTTTCAACCATGGTTTCAAAATGGTGCGACATGGATTTCGCAACCATCCACAGTATGAACATCAAACCAATGGTACCATTCTGGGGTAGGTGCACCACCCATTTTAGTCTATTTCAGTGGGGATTGGGATGTTCACTCCATGGCCACATTTGGCTGCGGCTCAAGCAAATGTCCGTAACCCTGGCTCTTTCATTTTGACAATTTGAGCCACACCCCTTTGAACCGCCAATAGCTCACCACTAAAACAGGTTCTAAAATGGGTGGTGCACCTACCCCAAAATGGTACCATTGGTTCTGCACAGCCACCCATTTCAACGGCCCAACCGCTCACCTCGCCCACGAAGCCGCGGGCCTCCGCCCCAAAAAATCGAGGCGGCGCGGCGCGTCGCCAGGACCTGAGCCCTGAGCAGCTGGCCGCGGCCCGCGCCGCCGAGGTGCGGGAGAAGAAGGCGCGCCCGCCTCGCGGCGTTCGTGCGCTTGTTGGGCTCGGCGCGCGGACTCGTCGGAGAGATGGTCGTTTTGGGCGGGGTGCTCGTGTTTTTTTTGGGTTTAAAGGGACACCTAGCCATTTTGGGACCCCCCCAAAAAACCAAAGAACAATACAGTCAAATGGTGGCTGTCCCTTTGGTTCTCTTTCAACCATGGTGGATTTCCTCTTGGTTTCCTTTCAACCCAAGCGGGGGATCCTCAGGAAAGACGCCCCGATCTGTTCCATGCTTAAAATTGTGTAGGATGTCCTGTGTTCAGGCCCCAGGAGAACTTTGCAATTCGTCAGGCGCAAAATGCAAGTTTGGCAAGTCTTTCTTTTTGAGGCTTGGTAGTCCAATAAGGGGCCCTTGTGCTTCAAAAGGCGGCACGAATCCTCCCCTTTCTTTCCCCATTGTTTTGTGGGTTGCTTCCTCAAAATCCCGCCAAAAACGAGGAGGGTGGTGCGAAATGGATTTCGCGACCATCCACAACAGGTCCTTTGGGGATCCGATTTTTCAGGCTTCGGAGTTGTTCAAAATGCGAAAGGCCAACCCGGTACCATCGTTTTCCGATGTTGAAAAGCCGGAAGCTGGCAAACAAAAACATGTTTGTCTTCAGGCCGACACCTGCATCAGAATGAAATACGACCTGCAGGGACTCTTCTGGCATTGGGGTCAGGAAAGGCAGTTCAGTTTGAAGAGAGCCGCTGTGCAATGAAATGAAGCCTTTTTTTAAGCTTGCTCTGGGCCTCACAGGCTTCCATTTGCTTAAGAATTATTTTCCCCCGGATGTAAAGAGGAGTCTATCACTACTGGAGATACCTGTTCTTGTCTTTTCAGGGGACGAAAAAGAACATGGAGGGTAGGTGAGCGTCTCCAAACTCTGGGCCGCGTGGCCTTCCAGTGCACTCCGCAATTCACGAGAATCTCGAGAGAAGTGCCTGAGGTACGGATTCTGCCGTTGCACATGCTGGAGCGCAGCAACCGGCGCCAGATGAACGAACTCTTCAAGCTACTGCGAAAGAACGGCCAGGCACGGGGAGGAGGGGGGGGTTTGGGCAATTGAGTAGGTGGTAGGTGGATGGGTGGATCTACTACCTGGTTTAATTGGGGTTACGGTAAAGTCCGTATGGGTATGTCATTGTTTGTGGAAACCAGAAGGAACACCGAGCCCATTTGGGCGGTCCCCTAAAAAAGGACCCATCCATTATAGACCTTTATAAGCATTTTGGAGAAACAACACGTCGAGTTGAGGCGGGATTTGTCGTCATTTTGTGGGGTCCCCTAAAAAAAGGGACCCACCCATAAAAACCGTTTCCTGCATTTTGGGACCAAACGTCGAGTTGAGGCGGGATTTGTCGTTCAGGTGGTGGCCTGGTACTTGGAGTCCATCGTGTTCCCCGAGCACTTGCGCTTCCAGGAGGCCGGATGCGTTGCGCGAGCCGTTTCGCGAGCCGTTTCGCGAGGCTTTCGGGTGTTTTTCCCCGCCGCTTGATGATGGTTTAGGGGTGTGGGGGTGTTCCCCGGTGGTGGTTTAGGGCTGTGGTTTGTGGATTAGGAGTCCAGGGATCATGCCATGCCAATTACTTCAGGGCGGCAGCTTTTCGGGTGTTCCCCGGTGGTGGTTTAGGGCTGTGGTTTGTGGATTAGGAGTCCAGGGATCATGCCATGCCAATTACTTCAGGGCGGCAGCTTTTCGGGTGTTCCCCGGTGGTGGTTTAGGGCTGTGGTTTGTGGATTAGGAGTCCAGGGATCATGCCATGCCAATTACTTCAGGGCGGCAGCTTTTCGGGTGTTCCCCGGTGGTGGTTTAGGGCTGTGGTTTGTGGATTAGGAGTCCAGGGATCATGCCATGCCAATTACTTCAGGGCGGCAGCCTTTCGGGTGTTCCCCGGTGGTGGTTTAGGGGTGTGGTTTGTGGATTAGTCCAGGGATCATGCCATGCCAATTACTTCAGGGCGGCAGTATTGTAGAAGTTGCAGGTACGTGTATGTGAAAAATGGTAGAGGTTGCCAGTATCTGTGATACGAAGGGGAATCCGCACAAAATACATAACGTGGTCATTCGCATGACCAACTTTGGTAATAGAGAAAGGGTTCTTGTTCACTCAGTTGAGTGGATTTGAGCCTCTTCATCTCTTTTTTGCTTGGTGGGTTGCGAAAACACTGAACCCCTGGTTTTGACTCAGGATTCACGAATCGGCCGTGTTGATGTCCAGTCGTTCTACTCAGGATTTGGACCAGGTCGCCTTTGACCCAAAGGTGCCAAAACTGTTGAAGAACTAACTTTTCCCTTTCAAGTACTCTGTTTGTGTGCTTCTGACCCCTACACACACACCCAAACAAAATACATAAATAAATAAACAAAACAAACAAACAAACAAAACGACAACACAAAAGCAACCTGACCCCTCGCCCCTCTCCTCCCCCCCAAAAAAAAAGCAAGGAACCAGAGGCCCCTACTTCACCTTTTGACTTGAACCGAGGTGAAGCTCATGTCCTCGGGCCAAGACCTGGGCGGCGCCCTGCTCTTCAAGGCGTGGCCACGTTCGAGCGTCGCCGCGTCGATGGATCGAGCCGCCGGAATCTGATGGACCCTGAGGTGCATGGTTTATGCCGGGAGACTCATCGATTTTTTTGTCCAAAAGGCCACCTATGGCTTGACCCATGCAGAAGCCCATGCAGAAACCCATGCTCCAGAAGGATGTGTTCTGTCCCGCCCCTTTCTCGGGTAAATTGTGCGGGTCAGATGCTTCTTTTGTGCGAAAGGGGCACTCATTCCAAAGGAATCAAAACCACCTAACAAGGGTGGGGATGCTCTCCCAAGACTGGAACCAAGGAATTTTAGGGGCTAAACCAGCTCATTCCCGTGAATCACTTTCCTCATCCTGAGCGCCCCAAATAAAACACATGCACACATTCTGTTCATCCCTTCTTTGGGCTCGACCAGACCAAATCACCGGGGCGGTTCCCCCCCTCAAATCCCCAAAAGCCCCAAATGGCCGTGAGCCAAAAATCGTAAATGGGTTGCCCTGGTAAATGGAGGCAAGGACGAAAACCTGCGGTCCCCATCCTGGTGGTTGCATTTTGACCCATACCATGTGTTCCTTTGTTTTTAGTTTTATCCCTGTCAGTTCTCCCCTTTTGCGTACCCAAAAATGGGTTGCCCTGGTAACCTGCGGTCCAACTCCTGGTATGACCATTTTGTTTTTTGTGGTACCCTGGTCATGTCCTCCCCCCTCTTGCGTGGTACCCCAAAGTGGGCTACCCTCATCTCGACCCAACTCCCCCCCCCAACTTGGCTGCGTACCAAAATGGGTTGCCCGGTCCAAATCCTGGCAAAATGACCCCAAAAATTCACCCCCCCCTTTTCCCCCCGGCCCCAAGTCGCCAAATGTTCGGCCCTGGACCACGGCTCGCTCCATCCATCGATTCCGATCCGATCCATTCGCGGACGAAGCCAAAGGAGCGCATCGGCTTCAGCGGCACGCCCTCGGATCTGATGCCGCGGGAGCTGGGGTCCTGCGACTTCGAGCCGGGCAGCGAGGGCTCCATCGTGCACACCTTGACCAATCCGCAGGCGGGAGGCTTTTTTTGAGGGGAGGGTTTTTTGGGGGGAGGAGGTTTGTTTGGAAGTTTTTTTTTGGGGGAGGTGTTTTTTGAGGAGGAGGTTTGTTTGGGAGTTTTTTTTTTTTTTTTTTTTTTTTTTTTTTTTTCGGGGAGGAGGTTTGTTTGGGAGGTTTTTTTGGGGGAGGTGTTTTTTGAGGAGGAGGTTTGTTTGGGAGTTTTTTGTTTTTTTTTGGAGGAGGTTGGTTTGGGAGGAGGTTTGTTTGGGAGGTTTTTTTGGGGAGGAGGTTTGGGGGAGGAGGTGTTTTTTGGGAGGAGGTTTGTTTGGGAGTTCTTTTTTGGGGAGGAGGTTTGTTTGGGAGCTTTCTTGGGGGAGATTTGTTTTTTTCTTTCCGGGGGAGGTTTTGGGGAGGTTTTGGGGAGGAGGTGTTTTTTTGGGGAGGGGGGGCGGTTTTGGGTTTGGGGGGAGGTTTGGCAGGGGTGTGTGTCCAGCACTGCTGTGGCCATGACTGCAAGGGAACTAAGCCAAGTGGCCTGGGTTATAGGTATAGTTAGAACTTGCTTGCTGAATGGGTTGAGCATCCATGTGGGGTGGGGGTGGGGACTGGGTTTGAGTGTTCGAGAGGTTGCGTGGTTGGAGGATGAATGGGGTGAGTGGTTGGAGGTTTGGAGTTCGGAAAGTGATTGGCCTGTTCAAGTGAGTTTGTGTTGTTTTGTTGTGTTTGCCTTTTGCTTGTTTGGGTGTTGTCCTGTTTGGTCTTTTGTTTGTGTGTTTTCTTTTGCTTGTTTGCTTGTTGGCTTTTTGTTTCCTCCCGTGTCAGCAGGGTGGCCCCGTATCAAAACAAGGAAAGGGGGTGGCTGGGCCGCAGAACCTCCAGCGTTGTTCAGTGACCGATGTAGTCGAGCGAGCCATGCCCATCCATGTCGGTTGGAGGGATCACCTTTGACAGCTTGATCCTTCGGCCAGCGATTCTAAGTTCTCTTGCAAAGCACATCGCCGGGGTGCCGAGTCTGTTTCCAGGCATTGGCTTTGACGAGTCCACGCAATTCCAGCTTGGATCGCCCAGGTGCTGCTGTTTTCCAGCCACTTTACCCTAAAAGCAGTCACAGTTGCTGGAAAAAAGCGGTCGCACCTGGCGATCCAAGGATCCCAGCTTCTGTCCTCAGGTTGTGTCCTTCGAGGTCTTCGGGGCAGACTGGACCGTCACAGGCCGGCGATGTCTCGGGTTTCAGGGGCTGAAACTTCAAAGGAAACTCGGGGCCTGGAGCTGATCCGTTTTCCATGTGGCTGTTTCCCCCAATTTTTGGCCAGGGCCATGTGGACCAGCAAGGCCAAGCAATATGACACCCGGCTAGATGGTTGGAAAAGAAAAGGCCCGCGGAGCTGGTATTCCAGAAGTTGCTGGGAGCCTTTCGGAGCCTCCAGGAGTTCTAGTCAGCGCAGTGGGGAGGGCTTGGCGGCTCGGGCGCAACAAAAACTGCTGGGTCGGAATGAGCTGGAATGACCCCAAGAAAAACCATCCCCCGTGGTCTCCTTTAAATGGAATCCCAAAACTGTTCATTCCCAAGACCCGGAACGGTCCCGAGAAACACCTGCCGCGGTTTGGAGGCCTGTTGGACCGCATCGCGGTGGGGGGCTTCCATGCCCTCATCGACACAGGCACGGGAAGGAAGGGGGGGTTGGATGAACTGGAGTCATGTGAAATATTCTCAGGCAAGCCTTTGCCTGAGTCCGCAATTATCTTCATCCATACTGTGGATGGACTAAGAAGCCTGGAATGATGATTCCCCCTGAATACCAACACACACAATTGTTTCCCATGACTTCAAAGTGGCGCCGGATGTTGTCCATCCACAGTATCTTACCTCAACACCTTCCTGGGCCTCAATCACTGGAATTGGGTGGTACTTTGAAATCAAATCAAGTCAAAATCATAAATGTGCGCACCCAATCAGCTCCTCCCACCCCATGTTTACTTGCTGGAGCCGTTGTCGGTCGCCCTCTCTCGTAAATGACCAAGCAGACAGGAGGTTGTTCCAAGACTGCGAAGTGGTTGATGCAATTACATAAGCTCATTGCACTTAGCATGCAGAAACCCGCAACCGCCGACAGCCAGCTCGCCTACCATTCAACGATGCCTTTGTCGCGGCAACCAGTTCTTTGTTCCCGCAGCCGTGGCGCAGGTAAGGCCGCATGCAAGCCTGTCCACGGATTCGGTGGATGCGGCTCTGGCCTCCGACGGTTCTTGCGCTCGGTTAACCACGCAGTAGCTAAGGTGAGGCGTTGCGTTGGGTGGCGTGCTCCCCTCTACCGGTATAGTATGCAGTACAACAACTTGGACCCCTTTCGCATGGGGTTGAGGGAAACCGACCCGAAATTAACCTTTCAGCGACCCCTCATTTGAAGGAGTACCACCCAAATGTCTCGTGGCAGTCTCCTGAGCACCAAACTGGTGCCCCACCCCACACATCTTTGGACCAAGACCATTGCCCAGATGGTTTCGGGAAGGTGCCTTGCTTCCTGCCAGCCCCATCCCCCTTCCGCTCTTCCACCACCTTTCTCCCATCCACATACACCCCTGAACACAAGAAGGCAACTTTGTGGTGGCCGAGTAGATCCCGCGCCCCCCGTCCGCCGTCCTTCTTGCGCGTCAGGCGCGCTGATCACGGGTTTGTCCAACAAGGAGGTGGCGGTGTATCTGCTGGGCTTGGACAACGGGGACCCCCACCCCACGCTGCCGAGCTCCTTCCACGGCGTGGTCTTCATCGACGAGGAGGGATCCAAGAAGATCCTGCTGCGCCAGACCCAGGACGGAAAGGGGAGTGTTTGCTACGGCCATGGGTCAAAATCCTGTACCCTTAGCGAACATCCCAATCCCCACTAAAATAGGTTCTAAAATGGGTGCACCTGCCCCAAAATGGTACCATTGGTTTTGACCCACAGCCATACCTCTCGAGTGCTGCCCTTCCTTGTTAATTATTCCATGTCAACGAACAGCGACAGGGGGCCGGGTTCCTTGTTTGGGGGGTTGGTGGTCAACGGACAACAGGGAGGCGCCCGTTTTTTTGGAGGAGAACGGGGGAAGCCGGGAGCTTCTGACGGGGTGGTCGGCACCGGACGGATGCTTCACCCACTGGCCACCAGGGTTGGGCAGCGAAATTGGGTCATGGATTCTCAAGGTGGCAGTGGGTCAAAATAGGTACCCCAGATAGAATCCTGCTAAATGGGGTCCCCTGGTGGTTTAATTGGTCCGTGGTGGTTTAATTTCGACCCATGCCCATGTTTTCATGTTTTCTTTGTTGTTCTTCCTGTCCATTAACATGAATTCCACCAGAGTGTCAATGTTAAAAGAAAATGACACACCCGAAACGTCAGGTGCCGTGTTAGTGGACAGGAGGGTAGTTCAGGTAAATACAGACGAGTGGACTTTCTGATGGTTTAAGTTCTAATTTACCCGTGGAATTCATGATTGTTTTCCCAAATGGGCACCTAGCGAAGGCAGCGGGACCCCCAAAATGGCAACGGTTTGTTTTTGGTTCCTCACCAACCAAAAAAGGGTACCTCCAAAAAGAGATTGACACTGGGCCCAAAATGAGGATGTTCAAATGGGTTCCAAAAGGACATCAATCATTTGGAGGGTTTCCCTATGTTAAGACGCACCCATATTCGGAGAATGAACCCTTCTCTGGGCTCGGCGGCATCTCTGATCGCAAGATAGGGGGGAGACATCTGGAGAGCGAGCTGTGAGTCGGGCATTTGCTGTTTGAGCACCCAACATTTGGTCCAGTTGAAAGTGACACCGGGAGGCGGTCTGAAAACTCCCCGAATTGGAAGCAAAGACGGGGTCTGCTGCACAAGGCTTGCAGTGGGAGTTGGGGTCGGTTTTGTCTCAATGCACTTTTGGAGCCAGGTCTACCCCGCAAAGGGCTGGCTTCGAGCATGTTGTACACCTGTGATGGTTTTGGGGGTGTCCTTGTTTTTGGGTTCCTCTCAACCTGTCAGGATTGCTTGGAAGAAAGAGGGCTCGGTGGTTCAAAGATCTCTACGATGCTGATTTGCGAGGGATTGTTCCATTTTGATTGACTGTCTGACTGGCTTGCTGTCTGGCTCACTGACTGCTTCTTCCCATCAGTTCCACAAACTATATTAGCTTGACCGACTTGTCTAGCGACCCCGATTCGGGGCAATTTAAGTCACGGCAACTCAGGCGCTTGACGAGATTTTTTGTCCATCTCGGGTAAGTTTTGTTCTGACCTGAGCCAGGGCGGTGGAAAAAAAAGGCGGGGGGGGCAGATCCCTCGGCAAGTGAGTCTAGTTGAAAGTGACGCTTTGCTAACATGGCGTCCTGATGGCCACCCTTTGACTCAGCCCAGCGGCTGGTTTTCACTGGCCAGGTCGGTTTTTATGTTTCGCTGTTCGGGTAACCCATTGGTTTGGATTTTTGGGGATTGGTACCCCTTGCAGAGGCTTAAAGGGAACCCCCCAAGCTCCAAACCACTGGGCTCCAAGTCGAATGTGGGAACGAGCGGGACCCTCAAACTGGCTTCGGTTTCCCGCCCTTTAAGGCTACCCCAAACAACCGGGGACCGCCAAAAAGACGGAGACCCCATATGCTTGCGGTGGGAATCCTTTGGATGCCCGTCCCGGTGGGTGCTGACTCACGAACAAATGACGCGCGAGTCATTGCAGGAGGTGCTGAACCTTGCGGACTGCGGTATCCCCGCAGTGCACCGTTTCGCCTTCTACGACCAGGCGCGAGGGGCGCGACGCGCGCTGCTTGGTGCATGGCCCAAGCCAGGGGGTGGGGGGTGGGGTGGGCCTGACTCTTGTCTTGTCGGGAAATGAAGGGGTTTCAAACTTGAAGGATGTGTTTGTTCTTCTTGTTGCTTTTTTGTATCTTTGACTTTTTTTTGCACTTTTTGAGGAGGTCCCAGGGTTCTTGTGGAAGCGGCAAACCTTGGTTGGGGTGCGTCAGATGCCAGCAGGCTCGTTTGTCTCGCAGGTGCATCAAAGAAATTATTACAAGCAGAAACCAGCTTACATCACTACACATGGGGTGTTGGACCCCTGAAAAGGTGGCACAACATGAGGCGAAAACCCATTTTTCGCCAACCGCTTCACAAGCTGGTTCATATCCTTCACATGGCCTTTACTGTTGTTTTTGCGTGTGTGTGTGTGTGCCTTGCTTCTGTTTGTTTTTGCGTGTGCTGGCAGTGTTTTTCGGGGCAAGCAAAGGATGACGAAGGCTTCTCTGCAGAATAGATGGGATGTAAATCTCAACATTCCGTCTGTGTGTAGTCATGCCCTTCTGCGCTCTTCCTTTGAACCCTAGCAGTCATATTCCCGCAGTGACATGTTGTGACCTTGTAGACAATTTGGTCATGCAGACTCCAGGGATTCAGTTGTTAAACTTTGGCCTAGGTGCTCAGGGAGGTGTTTGGGGATACAAATTTGTCGAAAAGTCCCGAAACCATGGCGAGTGGGAGCGTAGAATAGTTTTGAAGTTAAAAAACTTGCGAACTGAGTCAGACTGCACAAACAATCACTTCATGCCATAGTCACAGCAGACTACCATGAGGAGTCGAAATACACATCTTAGAGGGCGACTACGTGGTTGCAATTTTTTGGGTGCGCCCGCTGGAATATGGCCACGCATTCCCACATATCAATGAGAAGCCGGATAGGAAGTGTCCCACCACTAGAGGAACAATCATAACAGAACCGCGACCTTTGCGGTCGCTTTCTTCTGCTAGCAAGTTGGACATCTTTTGGGCCATTCCGGACGTCCAAACAAAACCTGTGGACTGAGTGCTAAACAGCCCATGTTTCACTTTCCCTTCAAACCATCAAGGGGATGATTTTGTTTAGTTTGCCTGCACCACCGAACGAAACATGGGAAACCATTGTTTGTCGATATTTGCAGGAGAGTCGAATCATGGTTTGTCCCTGTTTAGTACCCGCTTCTAGCCAGGTCCACACGACAGGCATGGACATCCAGCACAAGCGCGACTGTGTTGGCGCCATCACCTTGGGCAAGGACCGTGGGTGCGGTTCCTTTTTGAGTTGGTACCCTTTTTGGTTGGAGGGAACCATTTTTTTGGGTCCCCTAGAAACAGACACACCCGTATGGGTGTCTCACTCCCTGAGTTCATGTTTTTTTTTTCCTGTTTTTTTTCTCACTTTTTAGGATGACCATGCGCACTCATTCACTCACTTACTCTTCGGGGCAGCCTGCCAAATGCCAGGTCTTCCCTTCTACTGGCCAACAAAAAGTTTGGGAACTTGTTTGTCCAATCCACTCGATTGGAAGTGAGGTCTGTTTGTGAGGGACATAACGGGGAAACCTTGCACGTATCAACTAATTTTGACACACCAAAGCATGGGGACCTCATTTTGTTTCTTCAGTTACCCTTAGGCCGCGGTCAGTTTGGTTCGGGTCGTGAGTCCTCTTGCTCAGGGATTCAGGCAGTTTTGTGCCCCGCTGTTTCCAATAGGACTCCGGGCAAGAAAAAAATGCTGACGCATCATGTATACTTTTGATTCAACCCAGACCTGAAGGATGGTTGTGGCGCCAGTCGCAGAAGGCCACAGCCCCCTTCCATGTTGTTTGTAGTATATGCGCCCGTCTTGTAGCGAGCTCACCTGGGTGTACAACAAGCTCACCATGATGAAGGTCCTCTACTTGGGGATCCCTTAATTCAGCTTTTGGAACATAGCAGAGGGACACAAAGGTAGCCAGACTTTGCATGGCTTGGGGGGATTGCTGACTCTTTTGCTCGTACTTTTTGTTGGAAGGGTGTCGACCCACTGCTTGCACATCGTGTCGGAATTGCCACATGCACAATTTTCTTCTTTTTTTTGTTTTACTTCTCTGTCGTGAGGCTATAAAAGAGCTTGTTGTTCTTACCTTGCTGGTGCTCAGGAGGGAATGACCCAGGGTGTTGGGAATGAACCCAGGGATCCCCTTAAAGCAAACCATAGGGGATTGTTTATTGGGGTCATTCCATTTCTCATTCCCTGCCGAGCAAGTCCCGGATTGGCCCAGAAGTTATGACACGTTAGCTTCCTAGCACCTGATCGCTCTCGATGCCAGGCTCCCCCATGGTGTTATCATCCCGTTCCCGACAGAGGAATCAGTCTTTCACCCTGGATGTAGTGGTTGGGTGTAGCATTCGGAGGTTTTTCCTGCTTTTTCCCTGGTGTTCTGTCACACAGAAGTGGTGGTCAATGGGTGCCCAAAGACCCCCAACATACCTCAGGTTGACATGAGGTCCTGCTAGCAGGGGTCGTTTCTGGGCATGGCAGCGGGGGGTGGGGTTGGGATGGGTGTTGGGTGTGGTCAGGTGGTTTTGCCTGTTTTGGGATGTTTGGGGGCACTTGCCCAAGCTGGGTTGCCTTGTACCACTGGGCAATATGGTAGTTCGAAGATGGTTTCCTCAACCACCCCAAGAGTCTACTGGGGGATACAGCTCCGAAAATAGGTCACCATGTAAAGGGTATACACCTCCAATTTGCCCTGGGGGCAGAGTTAATTGTTAGGGTGCTGGGTTGGTCAGGACATGGTCTTCAGAGACTACGCGCAGGGGGCCTACCGCCTCCGCGGCATTGGAAAGGGCCAGAAGCTGCGAATCCTCATCATCCCCGAGGCGTGATGCTTGGAATCCCAAGATAAATATTCTCCCCTACTGATTAACATGGACCCCTCCCAAAAAGAAAGAAAGAAAGAGGAAACTCCTTTTGGGTAATGGACCCGGTCCATGTTAATTTGTAGCAATCGAACCATTGCAAGACTTAGCTTGCCTTTGGCTTATCGACTTTTTGGTTTTGCTTGGTCCCTTTCAAAAAAACAAAAAACACGTGACTAAGCCTGGCCCAGTCACCACATTTCGACACATCTCCCGCCCTGCCATGTTCCCTTCTTGGATACACTCAAATGGCCATGGGTCAAAACCCCGTACCCCCAGTGAACATCCCAATCCCCACTAAAATAGACTGAAATGGGTGGTGCACCTGCCCCAAAATGGTACCTTTGGTTTTGACCCACAGCCAAATGACGATAGTGGACAATAATTGATTCTTAAGGTTGGGGTGGAGCTTGGACGAGCATGTTTGTCACGAAGTTGCATTGCACCCTCCCAATTCCACGCCGAAAGAAAAACCCCTGACGGGCCCTCAAGAGGACGGTTGGGCTCAAGGGACGCAAGTTCTAGTGCCTTTGGGTGTGCCTTTTGTTGAGGCTACCAATTTGTGGGCGGTTTTTAAGGAGAAACCAAAAGGAACACCACCAACACCAAAAAAAGACACACCCCTTTCTGTTCTTGACGTTCGAAAGGAATGGATTGGGCAGTTTAATTGCGAAAAGTGTGAGGTTTGCTCAACATATTCTGTACTTCGTGGTCAATTTTTGGAGGGACACCCAATTGAAACCAGGGCGACTCACACAATTTCCCATGCCCATGGGGGCTTGGGAAGCGCAAATTTTGAACCGTGGCTCGGCTGGTTTCTTCTGATGTCAAAAAGGGGCCGGGCGGGCAGGTGCGCGAGCTGATCAGCAAGAACATGCAGGCGGCCAACATAAAGGAGTGGGTTGCAAAGAGGTCATTTTGGCAACCCTCGAAAATGGAATTCGGGGAGAGGGGTGCCCCTGAAAGTTCATTTATGGTTTCATTTTCCCTGCGGGCTGGTCGCGCAGTGGAATTGGATTCCCCGGCCCTTCCAGTAAAAAGAGGTCGAGGTCGAAAAATAGAATCCGTCGCAGCAAGGAACCAGGCCATTGTCCACAAGTGTGTGTGTGTGGGGTGTGTGTGTGTGTGTGTGTGTGTGTGTGTTTGTGTTGCTTTGTATTTATTTTGTTTTGTTGCGTTTTGTTTGGTGTTGTTTGGTTGTGTTTTGTTTGTTTGTTTGTTTGTTTGTTTGTTTGTTTGTTTGTTTGTTTGTTTGTTTGTGTGTGTAGGTGTATTTTCTTAATTTAAATGAACACCATTAAAAAGACACCCCATCGATTTTGGGGGGACCTTCCCCGACACGGTCGTGGCTCAAAATTGAAAGAATCGGGGGGGGGGGGGGGGGGATGGATTGTGTGTTGTTGTTTTTTCTGCAAGTTTGGCTTTGTGGGGGGGGGGAGGTGGGCACCCGATTTTTGAGCTATGAAGGACCCCTGCACGGACAAGAGCATGCTGGGCGATGTGTGCGGGTGGCTGGTGCTTAACAGCGCCTTGGCTTGGAGCGGGGTCCTATGGGCGGATTCATTTGGCTACAAGACCTTTGGGGCCAAGACATGAATTCAGGTAACCCTTAGTTGGTGGTTTGGTGGTTTGGGGATTTGACCCGTCTTCTTTTCAGAGGGCAAATGGGAAACCACCCCTAACAGCTAGACCATCCGGCTCCAAACCACCGATTAGAACAACGCTGATTCATCAGGGCTCCTTAAAAGATACATGTTGCCCATTTAAAACATGGTTTTTTCCACCAAAATAAAGGGACACCACCATTTACAAGGCAATGTTCAGGTGTATAACGCACGACTACAGTAGCACTGGCCGTGCCCTCCAATTTGCGACATGACTCTGCCGGGCATCAGTTCCGGGGAGTGATCTCGGTCAGCCAAAAACGACCCGACGTGCCCGAGCTTTGCATCGTCAATCATGATGAATGTTCCTTTCATAGGGAACCCTTACTTGCGCTTCTGATGGGGTTAGACAAAATATGAAGCATCATCTGCACATTGAGACAAAATATGAAGCATCATCTGCACATTTGTGTTTTTTGTTGCTTTTAATGTGCTGCAGCTTGTGAATACAGTCGACTACTCCCGCGTGTGCGGCCGGTCTGAGGCATGCTCTCAGACCGCCTGCAGTTCAACGTGCTGCAGACTCAGCCAGGGCCCTAGCGCGTGATGCGAGCCACCGCTTTTCCTTCAGATCGAAGAAGCGGGCGGACACCCCATGGCAGGGGAAGGGTAACATTGGATGATACACAGGGTCATGTGGGTGTCAATGGTTGTGATCCACTTTCCCTTGGCATGTTTACGAATGGACTCCATTATGATTCTGGGGAAACATCACTTGTTAACTGTAGTATGGGCCGTTAGACTGACTTTCCTTTCTGCGCCAATACTCGCGGAAGCAAGCCTTGCAAAACATGTGCCGCGGAAGGTTCGCGGAAGCAAACATGGAAAGCATGTGCCGCGGAAGTCTGCGGAATGGCCCGCGGCAAGGCGGAAGGGTCCGCGGAAGCTTGAAGAACGTCCAATCAAGTTCAAGGGTACGCTCAATTGGAGTGGTCCGAACGGGATTCTGGAGGCTTGATTAGGTTTGGATGAGAGCAGGTTTTGAAGTACTTGCGCTGTGACATACGTCTCCAGCATACTCCATGTTATTTGATGCTCCGTTTTGTTGGAAAGTCGCTGGCTCCAACTACAGTCAACCCACACAAGCGTAGATTGGTCCTGTATTTCTGACTCTAGGGGCCGTGTTGTTTGTTTTTTTTCCTAGGCGTCACCATTTCGTCACCCTTGGTGATTGCAACCATCGCCCACCAAAAAATTGGGTAGGTGCCGACGTCGGGCTTGCGTTGGGTGCGAACCGGAAGCTCTCGTTGGTAGCGCAAGTGGACGCCGGGATGCTTCCATATAGGAAGCGAAGCCCAGAGGTTGCTGCTTCTTCATGGAGGGTCGCAAGAAATCCAACTGCACCTGCGCCGCTCCAAAACAAGCGCGGAGCCAGATGGGGTTCCGGAGGACAACACACTTGTGGGAAACGAGGTGGTCATACCGCACTTTGGTATCACGGAAGGGGTGAGTTTTCACGACCATGGAACATGACACGCAGCGAACTCACCAGCACATGCCACAGTGCCTGGGATTTACTTTCAAAAAGGAAAGCAACCAGCGGCCACCCATCCTGAGGGGCCCGGTGGCCCCTCTCCCCGCGTAAAGACCGGCCCGTGTGAATCTGTTTCTGTGTGGGCTCCCTGGATCCGAGGAACCTGTGCAACATTTGGCGCAAGAACGCCTGGAACACGCTCATGGATAAGTATGCCCTCTTGCAGCTGCCGGAGATCGTGGACTGCGTGGAGGTGAGCGACCAAACTTTGGAACCACAAACTTGGCACAGCGCTGGGGGGCCATGTTGGAGCAGGAAAAAAAAACACAAAAAACGGGAACCTTCCTTTGGGAAGCAAAACCCGGAGTCTTTTCTTTTGGGGGGGGGGAGCTTGAGGGAAACTGACAGAAACCTCCGCTATTGAAGAGTGTAAATCCCGGCGTGTCAGGTCCCAAGGGGTGACCAAGGCCAGTCGGTTGAAAGTAGATGTTGCGATTCCCTTTTCTCCCTCCCTGAGTTCATGGACTTTAAGCTTTTTGGGAAGACCATTGTTTCTTTTTGAGAAGGCCATGTTTGGTGGTAAATAGAACGTTCAGACTTGTTCTGGCCAATCCACTCAGGAAGTGATTTTTTGTCGGCAAGAGAATCGAGCATGGGGAAATTGACGCATCTACTTTCACTTATGTGTGACCACCCAAGTGTAGCTGGAGCTTCCCAAGTGTAGCTTCGCTCCAACAACCATGGAATCGCGAAGCCCCGGGAAAAAAGAAACAACACTTCCAATTGTTGGGAGTGTCACTTCCCCGTCTCCCACGGTCAGTCCAAAGCATCACCGTTGGTCCGTCGGGTCGCACTGGGTTGCCCGAGGGTTTCCTCGGGGGCAAAATCCGACGCGGCAGGTCTTCAAAGAGCCGATCGACTTCAAGGTGCTGGACAAGGTGCCGGTGCCCCGAGGCTGGGGCGCCGGGCTGGGCCTCGAGAGGGGTTGTCCTTGGAGTGAGAAAAGGAGGAAGGAGAATCAAAAGGAACAAAAACACATTCGTCATGGAGCATTGGTGTCCTTTCTGAGTTTGGCTTGATTTGTAGTTCGCAGCCAAGCTGGTGTCAGTTTGGTTGAGAATAGATGCAACCAGCTTACCTTATGGTACCGGGCGTTTTTTTCTTGTTGGATTCTGGTTCCGGCCCCTCTGTGGAACACCTGGCTGACACCAACATGTCTTGGCTGTGTTTAATATCGCAGGAGACTCCGTCTGCTCAGTCTTCTGTTCGGATAGCTGAAGGACTGAGGTTTCCTCCTCCTGGGGAGAATTCCCTTGTTCCTTTTGGGTCTTTCCTTTTCTGGGGGGGAAGAATCCCCGTTCCCCTTGTGGTTTTTTTCGCCGGCGCATGGACCGAGGCCTGCTGCAGATCGTCCAGGGCCGGGCGGAGGAGTACACCAAGTACATCCTCACGGCAGAGGACCGCTCCGCCGTGGAGTGGGCCCGGCGGCCCAGTTGGGTTCCAGGGTTGGCACCTGCAAGGCGGAGACACCACCCCACCACCCCACCACCCCACCACCCCACCACCCCACCACCCCACCACGCGGCCAGGCCACAAGCCGCGCGCAACTTTTTCTCGATGGCTTCATGCTAAGATGCTGATTGCACATGGGTTTTCGCAGGGCAAGTGGCGACTGAAGATAGATGGCTCACAACTTGAGCGGCTGAACTCAAGTCCTTCAAGGGAACACAATTTGGATCCCCACCGCATTTGGGCAGGTGTTTGCCGTTTTGGGGGGTTGATATCCCTGTCTTTGGAGGTGAATTAGTAGCTCCCCAGAAAGGTTGCCCTCTTTTTCCAAAATCAGGGTGGATATTGGAAAGCGGACAGCGTTGAGGCCAACAACAACCCATTCCGAGGTCATGATGTTATGCTTTAGGTTAGACCAAGTCTGTGCACCCCATGGATTAAGAATTCACCCAATGTCCATCCCTCGGACAAAAGAAGAGGCCACCCAAGGTTTGTCCATCGGTCCCCTTGATTCGGAGTCGAATGGCCGGAGGTCATGCGGGTTTCCCTTTTGGTTTCTCAAAAGACAACTTCTCTTTACACCCAGCAGGGGTCCTACTTTGAGAAACGCCTAAAGGCATGGCAAGAACTCACCTCTTTGACCTCAACGCCCGTTTTGCAAAACGCTTAAACCCAATCAACATGCAGAATCGAGAACCCATGTCCATCTTGATCCGGACGAGAGGTGGGTATGGGTCAAAATTAAACCACCAGGGGGACCACAGGTTTTGGTCCACGTTTCCATTTGCCAGGGCAAGCCATTTTGGGTACGCATTTTGACCCACAGCCAGGTCATCAAGAATGTGCTGGAGGTCCAGGGCATGGAAGTGGGCGAGCAGACCCTGGAGGCGGAGGCCGAGCGCGAGGCGGAGGCGCGCTGGACGACAACCCCCCCCCCCCCCCCAACACCCGTTGGGGATGATGTGGGTGTGTGTGTTCTTGGAGTTGGTAGCCCTTGTTTGGTGGCTTTAAAAGGAAACCCAAAGGAAAGACCACTTCTTGTTTTGTTTTGTTTTTTGGGGGGGGTTCCGATTCCAACAAGTTTTCATCGGTTAGTCTTCGGGGCTCCAGTGGTTCAGATGGGTTTTATGCCCCATTTACCAAGGGACACGGAGGCATTGACGCTGGGAATGTCAGCTGAAAACGTTGAGGACTAGCCGGCTCTTGGCTTGTTTTTTTGTTTGGCCTGTTTCGGCTGGACGAACCAACCATTCGATTTGCTGGGGATACTTATTTTTTATATGGCTGCAATCCTTTTGCACAGCCAACCTTGTGGTAAACTGGGTTTCTCAGTTTTGGTCCATGTTTAGTTATACCAGATGACTATGAATTCAAATGAGAAACCGCCTGCCAAATGTCTTGGATTTTTCTCTACATTCATGATGTCCACCCAAGGGTCCCCAATTCTAATTCATACCCAAATACACCTTTGATCTTGAAGTTGGGACAGGCAAGCGTCAGCGACAGGTCGTTCTGTTAGACTCGAACTGACCTGTCGAATGCTTGCATCCCCAAGCTGCAAATCTGGAACCTGGGTGCCAAGAATCGCGCCAGTAGGGAAAGTTCAGGACCTCCACACATCGCGTCAGCTGATGGTAGAAGACTCCCTGGCAGGAGGCATCAAGCAAGTCGTTCTGTCGAGCTGGCAGTGTTAGTTGTTTTGTCTTGATGGAGACTTCTTGCAAATGAAAGCTTCAAGGGAGTTTTGTGAACCCTCTTGTTTGGAGAGTAGAGCTCGAATTTCCGGGGCCCACTGCAACTCTGCTAGTGCCTCAGGCTGAGCGAGAGATGGAAGAGGAGGAAGAAGAAGAGCGCGAGCAGCAGCAGCTGGGCCAGAAAACCAGTTGCTTCCAATGAAGACTCGCTACCAAGCCCTTCGATTCGAGAATGATCACCTGTTCGCTTTTTTTCGGTGTCGGTTAAGACATTTTGTCACGGCCCGCCAAAGTGAGCCTTTTGTTTTCAGTTTTCGGGCCGAGTAGAACGATGGCTTCTTATTCGTCCAGTGCTTCTCCAGCCATGACTGGTAAATGCCCGCACGTTTAAGCGGCAGACTTTAGGCGTATTGAGAGAGCGGTTCCGTGCACCGAGTCCAAGGTCAGAGTTGCTATGAAAGGCAAGCCATGGCTGTCTTCAAACAGTGGCTCCACGTTGAAACCAAGTGAAATTGGCTGGCGCGGGGGTCGCCGTCGCCCCATCCTCCCAGCAGCTCCACGCCTTACACCAACCGGCGGGGGTCATGTGCCGGCCGGCCGGTCGCGGGGCCGCGCGACCCGCGCGGGACCCGCGTCATGGGCCGCGGCCCATGCCGATAGGATCGAGATCGAGAAGTTCGTGGATCTCATGTACTGCCGCGACAGCGAGGAGCCCAACAGCTGGCCCTTCGAAAGCCTCAAGCAGGACGGGAAGCGAAGGGGTCGGTTTTTGGGCGGAAGGCGGAAGGCGGAAGGGGCGAGCTTGGAGGCGTACAAAAAGAGGGGGGTTGATCGAAAGGTCCTTTAGGATGACCATTGAGGTTGGAAACCCACACAGAAGGATGAGATTTCCCACATGGGAGAAGTGACCCATCATTTGTGCGTCTTAGCATAGGGCCCCAGAAGAAACCGGTTGGTTTCCTTCTGGTTTTCCGTCAAACCCTTGAAAATTGTTCAACCCCCAACTCAAAAGTCCGCTTGGAGCTTCCTATGAGTGACTCATCACCGGCAGATTTGGGTCTGGATTTTGTTGAGGGGACCCTGCACTTGGGGTGGATTTTTGGTTGCCCTTATCGTTTCTGCACTTTGGCTGTCATTGAAATGGTTGATGTGCATGGACTGCATTGAAGTTCCGAGTCACAACTTCATTTGCCTAGACATGGTTGTTGTTAAACATTTTGCATTTTTGCTTATTGTGGTTTAGTGGAAAATCCCCACTTGACTGCAAGCAAATATTTGTTTGCTCCCCTTCCAACGTCAACCAAGTAGATCAAACTAGATGACACTCTCACAGTCTCTCATGTAGCCCCCAGCAAATCACATGCAAAGTTGTTGCGAGGCGCTCTCAGTGTTCGATGGGCAGCGCATTTGTCGGGAGGTTCCGCGTTTCCATTCAGGAGCGGCCGCCGCAGTTCTACCAGGCGAGGTGTCCATCGCGAGGGCGGCAGGTTGTATCACGTATGGGTCAAGGGCGTTTTTTGTGTAGGTTGGCGCGTCCAACACTGCCAGTTGCACCTGGACCCCTGAAAGTCGGGCCTGGGACGGATGATTTTGGGCTTCCCCTTCCAAGACCATCCAAATTTGGGGCGGGAGGTCGACTCCTGCTTGCTTTCGGTCAGTTCCTGAGCCCTGCCAGGCCAGCCAGTTCCGGCTCTTCAAGGGCCGCAGTCTGGACACCTTGCCCCAAGACCTGCTGCTCTCGGAGAACTATTACAACCCCAAGTGGTCCGGATTCCGGCGCCTCAAGAACACCTGCGTGGCCCCTCTGCCTGAGGAAGGTTGTGCGGGGTGTTGTGGGGGGGGGGGTGGTGGTGGCTGGAATATAGGACCTGTGAGAATCACACAGTTTGGGATGCGACATGGGCGTGTCTTTTTGTAGGGGGACCCACAAAATATCACAAAATTTTGGTGTTTGTGTTGGTTTCCCGTTTCAATACAACACAGAAAAGGGGTACCGACTCCAAAGAATTGGAACGAGCCACCCGAATCTCAGCTTTCTCAGCTTTCTTGCATGTCTCAGCTTTCTCACTTAGGTTCTTCATGCTTTTTTGTGAGGGGTATTTGTCCCTTGGAGAGTCTCATTGAGGTCCAGAAATGTTGGCTGAAATTTTGGCTGAAATTCTGGTACATAGAAATATAGGAAGCATAGGGGCCCAAGAGTTTGGTTTAAGATTTCTCACTTAGGTTATTTTCTCTCTTTTTGTTTTTCTCCTGAGGGGCATTTGTCCCTTTGAGAGTCTCAAACCGCTTCAAACCGCTTCAGTCCACCCGAGGTCATGGAGTGGCTCCCAGGCGGCTGCCCGGCGGAGCGGCTCAAGGACGTGCTGGTGCTGAGCGCAGCTCGGCGCAGACGGCACAGAGACGATGCCGCGACCGGTCGACGCGCCGTTGTTTTTTGTGGTTGCCATGAGCTGACAAAAAACGTCCTCCAGGAAGGTGGTGTTTACAAATAATGCCGGTATGCATCCCTACAGCTGGTAGGTGGTTGATTTTATCACGGTAATTCCAGCTGGTATGTGGCTTGTTTTATCCCATTTTATATTTTTTTATTTTTTTGGGGGGGGCGGGGTCCAATGTATCCCAACTGGTGCAACATTTGTCGTGGGTTGGCACCTCTTCGCGTCGACGTGTTCCTCGGTGCCGGTAGGTTCCCTTCATCTGCATTGTGCCAGTGGATTCCATCGTTCAAATCCCTTTGTCTTTGTGGGAAAAACTGGGAAACTGGGAAACTGCGGGCAGTAGCAAAGCCAAGTCGAGCCTCCGGCTGCAGCCAACTTTGCACTTGCATCCGGTGCTCCTCGCTTTGCCTCTGTTTTTTTTTCTCCGTTCCCCAAACGGAGGGGGGGAGGGGGGCGGCTGCTCAACGCCTCCAAGGAGACGGAGGACGGGCTGATGCGGAAGTGCTGCCGACGCGCCTTGGACCTCTTCACCGCGGAGGGCAATGCCGCCGGCGGTGTCGGAGGCGCGGTTGGGCGATGGCTCGTGGTTTTTGGGGCGGCTGGACTACACTCGCACCCACTCTAACGTTAAAATGTTCTCACATGATCCTGAAAGGATTTGTTTTCTTGTCATGGTATGCCCCACAACATCAATCCCGTGATGATTTCGTGCCGTATAGTAAGGGTCCTTTTGGGTTGGTTTGTTATCATCTCACCCACGAACATCCTGGCCGGTGTTTCCTGAACCACTATTGTCTCCAAAGCAAATCAACCCTTGACCTCAGGGAAGTTGCTCATATTGTGTCATTTCCAACTAACACCTTGTTGCTTTGCCCTTTTTTTGGTCTCTTCCCAAGGGTCTACTGCCAGGGTGTAACACAAGGATCAATGGCAATGGATAGAACCAAGGGTTTTAGTTTGCTGCTTGACGCATTAGCAATGCGATCATGCGGTCGATTTGTTTTTGCAACAGGAAGGGCGCTGAGGTCGTCGGTAGACTGTTGGTGTTGGAGTTGTTGAGGTTGTTGTATTTGCTTTTTGTGGGACCTTTCTACTGCACGTCTCTTTTTGGAATATAGCCTTTGCGGTTCTTTTCGGGGGCGCCCCCTCAGAAAGTGTTCTGGCAACCGCTGCAGCAAGCACAACGCGGAGGTCATCAGTGTTGCGCTCATGTTGCAGGCTTCGGGCAAAATTGGTGTCCCCTTCAAAGCGAAGCCAAACATGAGGCCGTTAGACTAGTGACCAATGAATTAAACATCTTCAAGCATGTGATTTGCGCAGGCCAGTTGCTTATATTTGCGCATGCAACGTAGAGTTGGGTCTTTTTTTTGTAGGCTGCTGGTGGGATTCAATCCCCTTTGCCGGATAGTCATCGCCTCCCGCACCGTGCTTTGCTCCAGGTTCTGATGTAGTGTTTAAGCCGTTTGACCTTAAGATGTCCTTTGTCTGGTCGTTGGTTAGTGGCTCCGAAAACGATAAGCCTTTGTTCCAGGTTCTTTGGACAAGTGCCACGGGTTGCTTCTTTTTGGCTTGCTCAAGCGGATCCACATGAAACGTACATGAGCATGCTTGCCATCTTATCGACGAATCGCTTGGACGTTATATGTTATACGCGATGTTTGAATGACATGTCCTATGACAAGGACCCGCACAGGGCACACAGCTTGGCAGACGGCAGAGTATGCAGTATGTAGTCTTGATGGTTTGAGTCACAACTGAACCAAACATGTACTCCTCATTTCCAGCAACGTGTGGCGCAAGATTCCTGAAATCCCCGCGAAGCTCCGCCAGCTTTCACACAGTTGCCGCGTCTTGCAAAGCTGCACTTGCCAAAGTTGTCTTCGTACACTATGCTCGTACTGACAAGCTGCGATTTGAGAGCTGGAGATTCAACCAATGAAGGCCTGCGCTCCTGTCACATCGTATTTATTTGCATTGCAGGGAGAGGCTTTGCCACACAGCTCAGCCATGGGACCTGCGCAAGCCTCGTGGGCGAGTTGTTGTTTCTTGTTCGCGAAGACCGCCTCCTACGGAATAAGGATTTTGGAATGGCACTTCACACGCCATGTTTTACACATGTAATCATACATCCAAGCTCAATCCAAGCTGCCTCATTTCATTACGCGCTCACTTGAGCACAGGCCGGCTAAGCCCGGAGCGGGTGGGCACGCTGCTGCGGCTCTTGTTCGACCAGGGGGACCCGGCGCTGCACGACGCCAAGACCGCCTTGTCGCTGGTGGCCGGGAGCCCCCGATTCGAGCCGATCTTGAGCGGAGTCATGCCGATGCGGCGCCATGACCAGCGCACTTGCGGGTTTTGGTCGTTGTCTCCTGCGTTCCGATAGGACTTTAAGCTTCTTGGGAGGACTATTTTGGTGGAGAAGTTCGGACTCTTTTTGGCCCATCCACTCAGGAAGTGAGGTTTTAATTCGATATTTCTATTTTTCAGGCTTTGGAAATAGAGTAGAATTGGCAGGTACGTGTTTCGAGGGATTCGAGGGTACTACCCTTCTTTGCAGTACCAAAGAGAAAATCGTCCCCGCGAAGGGTGGGAGGGTATCGCCAGGTTTGGTTGTGTCTCCAGCAGGTTGAGGGCTGTTGGAGCCTCCCTGCTAGGGGTTCTTCGGTGGAAACATCAGATTTGTGTTTTTGGACCATAACCCCTGACAGGCCCACGCCTCCACAAGCTTTGGCATGGCAGCAACAAACTCTTTGTTTTGCGGGCCCCTACTAAACACGAGCACAGAGCCAAAACACCTAACAACCCAAAGAAATGCCAACAAGCGTGAAAGATGATCAAAGTTGTTTGTGTAGTACCCTTGGGGCCTTTGTCCTTGGCGGGGGATGGAACTGATGTCCAGGACCCCAGAAGCATGATCTGGCTTGGATGCTGATTCAGCAAAGCGTTGAGGCTCTTGTGATTCCTTACATTATTGGTATATTATTTTGACACCACGGTTTGGTGATGACCTGAAAGGAACATGGTTACCACCCCTCTCAAGTGAGGGCAAGCAACCCCCCAGACAACAAAAAGCCCTTTCGTCATGTATCCCGGTTTTGGATAACTTTGCCGGCCTCAAAGCAAGGGAGGCCGATCCCGCGAACCGCTTTTTGGGACATCCGCTAAGGAGCTTGGATAAGGGTGTATGTAAATTCATACAATTCTGGGTGTGGACTTGCTACACTGTTTGTCAGGCCCAGACGAAACGCCTATAAGTGTTACCAGTGCCGGGGGCGCGTTGATTATTGAATAAGCTTGAGTTCATAGCTCTGGTTGTTAATTTCATGTCCGTGTTAATCTGCGACGCGGGGGCATGCTGCTAAGGATTTGTTTGTACAAAACAGGTTTGTCAAAACACTGCCTGCAAAGGGAATTTAGGGCCTGGGGACCAGAAGACAGAATTCAGACATGACATCATGCTTGTTTACCCTTCCCACATCCAATTTGATGCATAGAAGTGGGGTGCATTGCAACAGCCCTGTGGGATCTGACCCAATTCGCCTCCCGATCGAAAGGGACTGGAAGGTCTCCGTTTCGCCAGGGTGGGTCGCCGAATGGCATTGGCCTGGAGGCGAGATGCACCTGGAAGATCGACATGGGTAGGCGTTTGTTTTCTCCGAATCGTTTACATAAGTTGTGTTTTTGTTGCAAGAAAGCCCGACTTTATGATATGTGTGTTTTGATGTTGCATGGTTTTGCCTGGACTTTGGTGGGATGATATCTTGTGGGTGTTCAAGTCGTGCAAGAGATGCGATTGGCTGCTATCGGCTGTCGGGCTGCCTGCTTCGCTGGTTGGTTTGCTGATATCGCCTGTGTGGCGCACCCCTCCTTTGATCTGATTCGTTCTCGACGTTGAATCGAAGACAAGGGGCCAAAGGGCGCTTTCCAGAGGCAAGCCTAGATGCAGATTGCAGGAGGGCCGCCTTTCGATTGAAGCATTTGACATCATTTGACCACATGTCATACAGGCCTGTGGAAAAACGAGATGCCGCCGTAATATTTTGTTTGCTATGGGAGCTTTTTCCTCCCTGACCCGCTTTTCGGGGGAACCGGAGTCGGGTTTTGGATCTTTCGGGGCCCTAGTGAAAATCGAACCCCTAAATGCGGCTTCTTCAAGGACTGCAGCTGAAGGATGCGCAAACTGGTGGCTGGGCCGATCAAACCTCGCGCCTGTCACAGATACCCAGAGGTTGCCGCCATGTTCATATTGTTCGAAGGATGCTTTGCTTGTGATGCTCTTATCCTGTTCCTTCCTAGGTGAATACACAACACATATTAACGACGGCACATAGCGACTTGTCGAGCTTCTTTCCGATTGATTGCGGCGCAGGATATGGTGAAGCTCCTGCTGCACTCCCACTTCCGGCCTCAGGAGAGGGCGGTTTCCCGAAGACTGGACTGGGGGAACCTCTTGTTTTTTCCAGCCCCCAACCCGGATAACATATTGGGCACCTGTACAGGCTTTGCTTTGTTTCCCTTGGACAGCCACAAACCTAGGTGTCCAACCTCAACCTGGGTTTTATTTTGGTCCCCATGTAAGGGCTTGGCTGACAGCAGCAAAGGTGGGTTTCCACCCCAATGCCAGCCAATAGGGTTGGGGTCCTAAAAACTGGGGCATCCCTTTGGGTTGTTCAAGTGAATTCGTCAGTGGCCACGGGTCGAGAGGGGTACCTGAAGGAACGAGCTATCGGTTTCTTACAACTCGCTCATCCAGCAACCTGGACTTCACATGTTTTTCCGAGAAGACCATGTGGTGGCAGCAAATTAGCGACGTTTGCCAAACCAAACGTGAGAGAGGGAGAGTTGGCCTTCTGCCATTTTTGGACACGCCTCCCTGCAGGACTTGATCCAACAAGAACCGCCCCTGATTCCCCCGCCTTTCCCCCGCCGCACGCCACACACGCAACCGCTCTCCGAGTGACCCGACGTCAGCCAGGACCGGGGCCGCTACTTCGTGGCCTTGAGCCTTGCGGAGGGCGAGACGCTGCGCAGGATCTTGCACTGCAAGCGCCCCGACCGCGCGCGCGCGCACGTGCGCGCGGATGGGAGTGGGAGTGGGCCAAGGCAAGGGAGGTGTTTTTTTTGTTTTTCCCCCCCCCCCCCCGTTGAGCCCAACATGTGTCTTGTTTAAGGAGAGAGAGGATGGGGCCGCTGTTTTGTGTAGAATCCTTCTTTGGGGAAGTGAGGTTGTTTCAACTTGAAACAAAGGGGGGCCAAAAGGTGAACCCTGGGTGGCGGTTGTGGTTAAACTATGTTGGGTTTGCGATCAAGCCACGTGGGATGATTTGGATGCAATACGCACCAAAACGATGATCTCTGCTGGGCCCTGTTCAAGTGGGGCGGGCGCAAGTGTTTTGTATCAGCAACAGACGCCATTTGCAACCCTTTGCTAATATGAATATGGCAGTTATGGTTGGTGGACACAACTCCCAATGCAAAAAGCCCTTCCCCCCCCCATAGATACGTTTTGGGAGACGGATGAGTCAGCGAGCTTTAAGGCATTATTTGAGGCTGCTTGTGCAATGCGAGATTGACATCAACATCCAGCTGGGCTACTGAACAATGATCTTGCAATAAGGAGATGCTTTAGATGGCCTTGAGCTTAGGAGGAGGCCTGAATAATAGTACAAGGGCCTAAAACCTACTCTATTGTCCAAAGACCTTATGAGCATGACTCAACTTTGATTTACAATATAAGGGCTGGGGTAGCGTTGAACCGAATTGCCTCATGGGAGAATGTTCAAGTATTATGTTTGTCCCTAGTTCCTTGTAGTTGTTTGAGTCAAAGGCTGATTGTATAGGTCCACAAATGAACCCAGGGCCATTTTGGACCCTTTGGGGGCTTTCCCACAATTAAACTATAACGGCTATTCACCCATACTAATGACCGTTCGGTGTTGGGCATGAATCGGAAGGGTTTTGTCTGGGAAACCCTAGGTTGGGTTTCCCTGAAAAACCATTATTTGTTTGATTATTGGGGGGGGGTGTTCCCTCCAAAAGTGATGAATTCCCACTAAAAGGGGACACCCCCTATTAATCAACCAGGGGTTTATTAATCCGGGGTTAACATTAGGTTGGATGGTTTTTCCCAACTCATTCCCTATCGAATCACCAAGTTGCTCCCTATAGGAAGCGCAAGGGATTACCCGAAGAACGAAAGGCAGCCCCGGTGGGTGTTGAAAAAAAAAAAACGCCCTTTGGGTAGGTGGCTCCTTTGAAAATATCGGGGACCCCAAAGTGGCTTGGAGGATTTTCTTTTCCCCTTGGAACCCACCCCCAAAACGGCTACTTGGGTGTGGCTCAAAATTCAAGAGCTGGTTTACGCAGGTGATAGTCTTTGGTTCCATGTACCAAGGTGCCATTTTAGTGGACCACTTCTTGACCCACGGCCATTTCAGTCTACCTTGGGGGTACTCCAAGGATAAGGCCTGATGACACCCTAGAAACAACTCAGCCAAATCTCAAGGTTTCGACAAAAAAACACAAAAACCACAACAAGCCACAAAAAGCCACACAGAGCCACGAGAAAAAAACAACCAACAAACACATAAAGCACCAAAAAAACACCAAAATACAAAACACACAAAAAAAAACAAAAAAAAACAAGCAAAACCACAAATAACAACCATAAAAACAACCTCAAACAACCACCAAAAAACAGTTCAAGCACCACGAAGTCGGAGGCTTCCCCACGGCCCGCCCCTGTCGCCGGCGAACACGGCCATCGGCCTGCGGTCCCTGACCTCCGGCTTCTCCGTGCTCGACCGCTCCGTGGGCTTCGAGGTGCGGGGCTTGGCCGGGGCTTGGCCCATTTGGGGCATTTGGGGCTGCCTTGTTTTAGGGGACCCGGCCGGAAATAGCAGACAAGCCTTTGGGGTCATGAAACATGGACCAAATCAGGAGGGAAACAGGTGAGCCACCGGCTCAAAACCGGGTAGATCAAGGTTAGGGGGCAGTCCCAGCCAGAAATAGGTGCGGATAGCCGCCTTCTTGATTCTTTACATGGTTCTGGGTCTATAAACCATTTTAGTACAGGGTCTTGATTATGACTCATTTGGGGCTGTCTTGTTTTAGGGGACCTGCAACTGTGGCTGGACAGAATCCTGCACCACCCAAGGAACCCTGCAATAATGATGGTGCAGGATTTCGTCCATCCACATTATTGCCGGTGTCCTTTTAGCTTGCTTTAAAAGCCACTAAAGAAATGGATTCCTCCCCCCCAACAAAAAGGAAGAAAGAGGACACATGGAGCCCCTTAGAAGATGCAGCCCAATACCTGCTGTTTGACCAGGGTCGCGTTCCTGTGTGATCTCCGAACGGGCGCATGGATTGAAGCAGCTCACTGTCATCGATGTCTTCGTGTCGTCTCCTCGGCACCATTCGCATCGCCGCATCGCCCGACTGCAGTCCTTTGGGCTCGAGGTTTCGCGCGTTTATTTGATTTGTCTTTTCGTTGGCAGGCGGGAGGTGACACCTCGTGCTCCCCTCGCTTCTGTGACCGACCTATCAAAACCATGGAAGCGCCGTCTCCGGAGGAGTTGGAAGCAATGCTGTTGAAGGCCATTCCTCGGTATCGTTGGACCGCGGACGACGTGGTGAAGGGCCTGGATTCTGCCAGACTTGGAGCAAGCTTTTTGTCATTGTTTTATGTTCTTCCCTTGTTTTCCGTTTCATTGGCAAGCAGCTCGTGACTTTGGGGTGGATCGATATTCCTAGGCCCCAAATGACCATGGGTAACTTTTTTCATGTCAAGCATCTCTCATCTTTTTGGTGGTTCTCCAATGGTGCCAATGGTCATCCCATGTAGTTTGGACCTTTTGATCCACCTCACTTTTCTTGTTGGTGCGATAAGTAAGGTGTTTTTTTGTTTTTTAAGACTGTTCGGTGGTTTTCATGTTTACCCGCACCTTTTGATCACCCCCCAACTTCAAGTGTTTGGGCTCAGGAATGTGGGAATGAACCTTTTCGGAATCCACCAGTGGCATTGCTGATTTTTGGGTACATTCCATTTCTCCTTCCCTACTCGCAGCGATCGCAGCAGTTTCTCTCTTTGCTCAGGAATTCGGGCCATTCCATTTCTCATTTGCTCAGGATTTGCTCAGGTCATTCCATTTTCTCATTTTTCTTTGATCAGGATTTTGGTACGCCCCGCTTCAAGTCAAAGTTGGTACCCTTATTCTAGCCTCTCTACTGGAGGACCCAGCCTACTGATCACCCCGCTTCAAGTTGTTTTTTTTTGGCTCAGGATCTGAAGGGCAAGACCATCATCGTCACCGGGGCCACCAGTGGCATCGGCATCCCCACCGCCGTGGCGCTGGCGCGCACCGGCTGTCAGCTGACCATCACGGCCCGGGACGTGTCCAAAGGCGCCGCCGCCGTGGAGCAAATCCGAGCGGAGTCCGGCAACCCGGAGGCAACACGGGACCAAAAAGTGAGGGATTGTTGATGGTTTTATTTGTTGCAACCTTTGCAACCTTTTTTTGGGAAGGATCGGTTTGCAACCCCTACTTGTGGGTGGTGGTTCCTTTGTGACTTTTTAGTGGAGGGGGTGGAAAATGCTCTTTGAACAACCAAAAACAACTACTGGCATCAACAAAAGATGTCCTTTCTGGGGGTCAGAGGTCACGGTGAAAGCCTTGGATATGTGCAGCTTCAAGTCGGTGATGGACTTTGTGGCAGAATGGGGTGACCAGAAAATCGATGTCTTGTTGCACAATGCTGGGGTTATGGCAATTCCATTCACCTTCACAGCAGACGATGTGGAGCAGCAGATGCAGGTGAACTTCCATTCTGTTGTGTTGCTCACCGAGTCCTTGCTACCCAAGCTCAGCGAGACGGCTCGCGTGTGCGTGGTGTCATCTGTTGCGCACCGTCGAGGAGCAGCCATGGAACCTTCCTTCATGAAGGTCTTTGAGAAGTACACGGGGCAAAGGATGCGCGAAAAAGACTATGACAAGTGGGTCGCCTATGCCGTTTCCAAGAGCGCCATCATCATGTAGCGTGGGTTGCAACTTGCAAAGCTTCTATTTGTGTGTGTGTGTGTGTTTCTTTGGGGGGGGGAGAATTGTCGGTTGTCCTTCTGGTTTGCCTTGACTACCAAAAAGGGTACCCTTAAAGAAAGACGCACACACACACACACTCATCCTTTCAACTGTGTGGATTGTTCCCATGCTTCCATGGTTTTATGGGTGCAACCTGGTGAGGTATTGCAACCAGCTGAATGAGGAACTGACTGCGAAAGGCTCCAAGATCCGTGTCAACACGGTTCATCCCGGGGGCATCCGCACGGGGCTTCAGTCGTCTTTGTCCCAGGAGGAGATGGCCGCGATGGGCTGGCTGGACAAGGATGGCAACGTGTCGCCCGTGTTCAAGACCGTGGAACAGGGTGCAGCCACCTCGGTTTGGGTGGCGGTGTCTCCAGAAATGGAAGGAATCGGAGGCACTTACAGCCCACTTGTCCAATGCGAGTCGACCTTTTGACCTTCTGTTTTCTCCTTTTGGTCTATAGTGAAGGATCCAAAAGCCTAACCTTTGTTTTAAGGCGCCAAGTGAGGTGAGAATTGCGCTGTGACGCCCAAGGACTTCTTTGGGACTGGAGATCTTGTGTCGAAGGTCATGGGCACTGCTCCCCATGTTTGGGTGTTGAAGGACTGCGAAGAGTTGACGCAAGCGGTTCGTGAACATCTGGAGACTTGACTGCTATTGGTTGGATCTTTAGACTTGAACTGTTTGGGAAATCGAGGGGTTTTCCACCAAACCCCAAAAAGTTAAACTTTTTGCAGGGGGGTCAACAGCAACTAAGGAGAGGGACGGATGGACGGGTCGAGACGGAAGATCGGGGGCTGATCGCGGTGGAAGATCTGGTCACCAGTCGTGGAGAACTGACACGAGAACTGAACCAGGGCGCTGATCAAACGAGGGCGCGATCGATGGATCGTGGACTCACCTCGGGTGGGCTGATCCAGCATTGTTTTCTGCAACACGGAGAAAAGGGTAGCTGCGGCAGTTCCCTTGCCAAGGGTGGTTTGCATGGCGTGAATGCTTGAGTAGCTCTGATGCAGAACTATGAAGCTTGAGAGAATGTGACCTAGCGCATGGTATTGAGAAGCACTTCTTGACACGTGCGGGTCGGGTTCCAAACCTGGTGTCACCAGCAGGTCAGCAGGGTGAAGACGAGGTGAATTGTCTACAAATCAGATGACGTCAATGCATATTCCTTGTTCAGAATCATAGCGGAATCTCTAAATCCTCTAAGCCAACCAGTTGCAGATTCTGTTGGCTTGTAAGATCGTCATCGTTTCAATTCCAACTTGCAATATGATTGTGGCTCACTACAGTCGAAACCATCGAGTGGGACATTGGCCTTTGGTTTCCCCTTTGTTTTTTTTCCAAGTGATGTTCAAGTCTTTGGTGTCAAACTGGAGCACCCGTGCAATCTGGCTTTTGCTGGGACGCACGAGAACATGGCCGTGATGCCTTTTGCATTTCCTGGAGTAAGTCCCTTGATGCTTTTGTCATACTCTCCTCGCATTTTGTTGGCAAAAACTTCTTTGTTCATACTGCGGATGGGGGATGGATGAAATCCTGCACCACCTAAGCCACCATGGGAAGCCATTGTTTGTTGGTATTTACAAGGATAATTCTCAATCCAGGGCTTCTGCACTGCGATCTCTGGATTTCGCAACCATCCACAGGGCTGTGGGATCAAGGGAATCTCTCCCTTATGGAGGGGTAGTGTTTGGGAAGCCCTTTTGTATCACAAGTTCGTGGATTCCATTTCACCCGGTCTTCCCCCTTTTAGTGATCTTTTAGTACTTCAAAACAAAAAGCCTACGGGCCTACGGGGCTGGTTCCACAGATTCGCCGCGTCCAAGCCGTTGACGCCAGGAGGGCGCCACCTACCAGACGCTGCGTGCCATGCAGCTCTGCCGCTACTTCGACACCCAGGCGCACGGAGTTCGCGAGGTCCGACCGAGCCAACTCCATGTTTCAACTATGCCAGGGGTTCAGTTACCACAAGTTAATCAAAGGGGGTCAAAATTCAATCACCATTATTCACCCCATTTTTGCCTAAGGAATTATAGGACCACCATTATTTACCGTTCAGGAATTTCTCATCATCTAAATTGGGTCAACCATTCTTTGAATGAGGGTTGAACCATAGGGGGAGGTGACAAAACCACCATGTCTTTCGGGCGGTTGATCATCTAAATTGGGAAAATCACATTTTCACGGCGTACAGTTGAAGCCTGTAGTTGCGTCCTTTGGGGTGATTGGAACATCAAGGGGCCATGATGATGCTTCCTTGGGGAGTTTTTACAAAGCCAGGATCATCTCTGTGTAAAGCCAACCTTGAACCTTTGGTTTTCCCTGTTTGGTCATTTTTGATCAAGTTTTTGTGCTCAACCGTGTTGTTGGTTGCTGTTTTGTTGGGGGTTGCAAAGCATCACCTGTCGGTCATAAAGAACAGACCAATCAGCGCCAACCCGGGGGTAGTCTCCCCCATCTTTTTCTCACCGCATTTGTCAGGTAACTCCTTATCGCTGGCTTGCATTGCTGGTTTGGAGGATTGAACCCCTGGTTCTTGTGGAGGGCAAATGGGAAACCGCCCCGGAACACCTCCAAGCCACCAAACCCCTAGCCTGCAACTGAAAGGAAGCTGAGTAGTTGGAGGTCCGGTTTTGTCACCTCCCCAAACGAGTCATAATAAAAACCGGGTACGAAAATGGTTTACCCAAAAGAATTCAAAAGGCGGGGAAGGCACCCATATTATGGCAAGGGGATTATCCCTTACTGACCTTCATCTACCTGGGTTTTTCAGCACGTGGCTCATCCGAGTTTCCAAGTGAGAGGAACTTTTGGTTGGTTTTTTCAAAGGCAGGCCAGAAGGACAACCACTCATTTTGGTGGGTCCCCCCCCCACAAAAGGACACCTCCAGTTCCGGGTTTCTCACCTCCCGTGGATAGATATATATATATATATATACTGTAGGGAAACCACCAAAAAAAGATGACAACAGAACCACATGCGACAAGCTATCTCCGTGGTCATTTTGGGGCCTGGCAGGTAATCTTGATCACCTCCCAACTGAGTTGTTCTTGTTTCGAGGGACTTGTTGTTGGTGGTCCAAAGGAACATGAGAAGGAATACCACCACATGTTGGTGGGTCCGCCCCCCCCCCCCCCCGCCCGAAAACAAAAGAGATTAAAACCACCAAGGCCACCCCGCAGTCCGCTGGTCCATGAAGTTCCCACCCCCCCCAAGAAAAAAACAAAAACAAAACATAAAAACGAACAAGGCCCCCAGTCAGCTGGTCCATGAAGCGCATGTGGTTATGTTGTCATCCTTTTTTATCGATTTCCCTAGATATGTCTTTTATCCACGAGAGATTGTCCAAACCGGAGGTCTTCTACAAGGACGAGGAGCTCACCGCGCTGCTGCGAGGCCTGCAGCACGAGACCCCCTTCGCCCGGCGGAGGTTCTTCGAGCAGATCGGGGGCTGCCGGCGCCGTGCGGTCGGGGACTGGGCGGAGCGCCCCATCGCGGCGCCTGGGAAGCGATTCGGACGGACGACGACTGAGACGCGGAAGATTTCTGGGCGAATTCTAACGACTTCGCACGACGGAAGTTTCCCCAAATGGTGGTTTACGTGCGAAACAGGCCCCAACCACCTTATTTCAGGCTGGTGAAATATTATAATTCACCCAGGTGGCAAACGGAATAACAAGTCGGCAGTGGAAACCATCTATTTCAGCCAAACTAGCCTAAAAAGGACACCAGTGCATGTTGTTTGTTGGTCTTTCTGTAGAGGACCTCCCTCCAAAACAAAGAAACAACAACAACAAATGGTGGGTTTCCTTTTGGGTTTACTTTTAACCCAACCAAAAAAGGGTTCGCTTAGAAAAAGGATGGATCCCCGTTTAAACTTTTGGTTGGAATTGTCAGGGAAGCCAAAAAGGATCACCGCAATTGTTGGGCTCCCTTTTCTTGACACCATATCTAAGTATATCTAGTCATCCTGGTGTACTGTCTTCCGCAACTATGTGGGGATTTTCCATACGGATTCAACAAGCAGGTGTTGTGATATCCTCTCGCATGATCACGCACCCCTTAGCTGCTTGCCCCAAACTCGCTCCTCCACTTTCTGGGGTCTCCTCCAGATCTATTTCATGCTTTCATATACAGCAGAGTCGGACAATATGGGTGTGTCTTTCTTGGAGGGCGCCCATTTTTGTTGATGGTCTTAAGGGCAAACCAAGAGGAACATCGCAATTTGTGTGGGGTCCAACCTAAAATCACACCCATCCGGGACACCGCACTTTTTTTCTGGTTGTTTATTTTGGTCTCCCTTAAAAAAAAGCCCAAAAAAGCGCGTGGCTCTTTTGGGGTGTGGAGCTCCGCCTTCTCCTCCCCGCGACGGGCAGAGGTGGCGCTCACCGTGCCCTCGGAGTTTGAGATCATGGTGCAGAGGATCCGCGGCCCGGCGAGGAAGTTTCCGCGGTTTGCGCGTGGGGAAGTTCGGAAGGAAAGGTCGGGCGACGTTGGAGGGATCGATCCATCTATCGAGCCGGGCGGATTTTGAGAGAAAAAATGGAAGGCGCCTGCTGCGGGAAGTTTGTTTGGCAGTTGGCTTCAGGCCAAAATGCGGTTGGTGTCGTTTTTTTTGGTGGGGAAACTGGGGCTGCTCCGTGCCAGGGGTTGTAACCTGGGCGGGAGAAATCACCCAGAATCCGTGATACTTGAGGGGGAAGGCAATCCAACATGTCGTCGGTGTGGTGCAACGTGCGAAACCAAAAGATGAAAAAAAACAATTGTGCGCCGGGATTTTTTCCCGTGGGGCGACACAGTGTGGAGGGTTGCGAAATCCATTTCGCACCACTTTGAAACCATGGGAAACCATAATTTGTGGGTATTTACAGGAGAATCATCATTCCAGGGTTTCTTAGGTGGTGCAGGATTTTGTCCATCCACAGTAGTGTGGAGGGTGGCGAAATCCGTTCGCGATTCGCACCACCGTTCAGAAGCCCTGGAGTGGTCTGATGCCCTGTAAATACCAACGAACAGTGGTTTCCCCTATATGGTTTCTTGGGTGGTGCAGGATTTCGTCCATCCAGGGTTGCGAAGTCCGTTCGCACCACGAAATGAATCCATCAGAACAGAAACCAGGGTTTCTCAGGTGGTGCGAAATGAATTTCGCAACCATCCACAATAGGTCCTCTATTCACCCCACTGGGTGTGAGGTTCACCTATTTATCCATGTCCTTTAGGATGACCATTGGTTGGAGAACCACGAAACAGATGATTCAAGTTGGTGGCAAGGGAGCCGGACAAGGAGCTGGGGCCCCGGTATCGAAATTTGCTTCTAAAAAGGGAGCCTTTCGGAGCTGCCGTTCGGAGTTCTGTAAGGACGTGGTGGGCATAAGGTGTCAGTTTTAGGTTGGTTTGAAAATGGATGGCACTGGTTTCCCCTGGATTCAAATCCTGTACCAGTGCCATCTATGGTTCCAAAATAATACCAATGGTTGCCACCCACTTGTGGATTGTGGGCGTGTGTTTTTGGAACACCCCCTCAAAAGGGATGGTTGAGGGAAACCAAAATGAAACCAACCAGTTTCTTTGGGACCCCCTATTTTGACACATACCCACTTGTTTAAACTTGCACTGCACTGCTTTCTTGCGCGACCGCGTTGCCGCACCCATCGAATTTGATCAAGTGTATGATAAGCAGTGGATGGCTATGTGTACCACAAACCAATGACATCGGAGGTGCCCAAGCACCGGCCATTAAAGCCAAATTTGTTAAAGCAACTTCCCTTTGGCTTCCTTTTCAAAGGGGCCTTCAGTTTGGTTGTTGAAGCAAACATGCTCTGGTGGAAAGGGGGCGGAGGAGAACACTTCTCTTGCTTTCGACAACCCGAGGTTGTGCTTCCCAGGTATATGCCCCATATCGACTGAAGGGAGAGAGATGCACACGAGGTATCGGTGAGGTATAACACTGTGTCGCTGGTTACATGTGCTGGTCTGGTTGTTATATTTGTTACTCCTATACGTAACAATCGAGAGTCAAGTAGCACATCAATTAACCGCTGATAGCCGCTAAAGTTGGGACAGAGCTTTTAGCATGTCCGGGTTGGGTTGGCTGGCCTTGTTTCGCAAAGCCCACGCGAATCACCTCAACCTTGTTTCCTTCCCATTTCTGGGAAGGCGGATTTGGGTGTGTTGCTGTGTTGGGTTGGTTTTGAATGGAGAGCCAAAGGAGCCAACGTTTTGTGCGCCCCCTCATTGCAAGACAAACTGGTTTGGGGCCCGTTGGGGGTGCAGGCCAACGGGTTGGCCTGCACCCAATACATCTGCCGCTGAATGGCTCTTGACTCGGAAAACAAGAAAAATCTAAATCATGAGGCAGGAGCACGGGTGTTTCCTGAAATGACCCGGCAAGAATTGTGGCTTCAAATCCGCAAGAACATTGGGTACCGTCCAACACAAGACACCTGCAATTCATTCAAACGCGGGCTTGCCAGAATTCAGTTGGTCAAACCTTCAAAAGGAATACCATCAATCTATAGGGTCCAAAGTCCCTATTTGACACACCATGTGTGTGTGTGTTTTTTTGAGGGAACTCTTTTGTTGGAAGGGAATCCACAAAGCAAACCGAAAATATTGGGTCTATTTCAAGACGCACCCATTTAATTTGCACAACCCAACGGCTTTAGGGTGGGTCTGCGGGCGGGTTGGGGTTTGAGGCTTGGGGTTTGCGGTTTGGGTTGGGATTTGGGGTTTGGGGTGCGACAGGAAAGGTTGCAGTCTAAAGTGTCCATCGTGGTTTTCCTTCAACGTCACCACCTCCAAAAAAGAAATACATCCAAAAAAGACACCGACACAAATGGCGTCGCTTTAAAGCCCCGCCCCGCCCCAAAGCAGGGAGAGAAGAAAGCACCGCCCCGCCGCCAAAAACGAGTCTCACCTCGCCCCCCGGCCCGTTTCTTTCGGCTCGGCGGCTCGCGGCTCGTCACAGGGGCGGTGCGGCTGCGTGAGACCATCAGCGGCAAGGGCCTGGGGGTCCAGGAGGCCTTCGAGCGATTCGACCTCCAGCAGGCGGGGTGTGGCGGAATTTGTTTTTGGGCGGTGGCGGGTTGAGTTTTGAGGTTTGAGGGTGGACCAGAGCAAATGTGATGTGGTTTGAAGGGAACCCATTTATCGAGGTGATAGGATGCTCATATCACCTTGGAAGTCAGTAACATTTTGGGCAACCACAATTTTAGTGTATTGTGACTCACTTCCCGGGTTCCATTTCAGAGTTGATCCTTACTTTTTGGGCGGGGGCTTGGACCATTTTAGTTGCAAGTTGCAAATCAGCAGTTTGGGGACTTGTTTTGAGGGAAGTGAGTTGAAGGGTACTTATTTCCTCTGAGAAACCAATGGACAACCATCAGTGTAGGGGGTCGTGACTCACTTCCCGAGTTCCGTTTCGGAGTTGATCGTTACTTTTTGGCTAGGAGTGGTACTTCAACACTTTTGGAACTTTTTTTCAGCCATCCACTCAGGAATTGAGTCGAAGGGTACTTATTCACCTGAGAAACCAGAAGCACAACCATCATTTTAGAGGGTCACCCCATGTTGACACCATATGTCTCGCAGGGCAGCAATTGCTTCTGAATTGAACTGTAATTGAATGTTTAAAGGATTTTAGATCAACTTACGAGGAGCTCTGAGTTTCAGTTGCTTCCCACGTTTTCCCGTTTCTTCATTTTGGGATTCTCAGCTTACCCGCAACCCCGGGGACGATCTGTGGCACTCTCGGCTTGAATACCTAACTTGACGCGGAGGTCGCACACCAATCTCTTCAGACTTTAGGCCCCTTCGTTCCCGACTGCTCTTCCACTTCCCCTTGTCCCCGATCCGCCCGATCCATTGCCCCGATGCTCGGCGCATTCCTCTTTTCGCCCGAGTTCTTGCTTGGATGTTTCGAAACTACTAAGTAGGTAGCTTCCAACCACGGCCACAACTCTGACAATTCAATGGTTTAACCCCACTTCTGACCCATGAGAGGGTCACCCACATCTCCGGTTCAGTAGGCTTTCTTCGTCTCCCTCGCCCCGTTTTTCCGCTCGCGTGCTCCCGACACTTTCGACGCCTTTGCCTCTCGCCGCGCTCCACTCCTTCCATTTGCTCAAGACCATTTTTTTATTTTCCCCTGCTGGTTTTAAAGGGAATCGCTCAGTACTGGAAATGCGTTAAACAATATATAGATATTTCCAGTAGACTCGCTCACTACTGGACATGTTAAAACAAAAAATAACATTAAAATAAACATAACATAACAATAATTAAATATCTATATTTTTCCGGTAGACTCAAGCACATGGAAGACTCGCGGCTGGCTGAGGTAGGCTTCTTAGGGCCCATCGAGATCTGCCAAGCGCTGCGACACATGGGCTTCCACACGGGGCCCGACGAGATCCTGGACTGGCTCGAGGCCATGGACGAGAGCGGGGACCACGCGCCTCAGACGGTGGGTTGCGGGTGGGTTGCGGGAAGCCGGAAGGGGAGCTTGTTGGTTATGTGGGTTCTGGGTCAAAAGTAGGAATCCCCAAAATGGCTTGGTCTGGTAAATGGAGCCAAAGACTAAAACCTGCTGTCCAATTCCTGGTGGCTTAATTTTGACCCACAGCCATGTGGGTTCTGGGCATTGTTTGGTGGCACTAAGGGTTGGAGATGATGACAAGGGAGGAGTTGTGGTGTCAATGTGGTCAAGTGATTGGCAAAAAGCTTGAGCCACTCGGCCAAGGACAGTCCAGATAGAGAACATAACTCTGGCTGGAGATTCCGTTTTGCCCCTACCTGACCCAAGCCATTTCAGGGGCTTGGGTCGGAGTGCGTTCTGATGGATTGTGTCCTACGTGTTGGCCGAGGTCTTGAAGTCGCCTTGAAGGGACCCACCGCGCCGTGATGTTTGGCCGGACCGCGAGGCCCTTTTTTTTTAAAAAGCTCCGGGGGAGTTTTTGGAGAGTTTCTCGTTCGGTGATCTTGGCGCAGGCCCTATGACTTCTACACCTTGAGGCTGTTCATGTTGCTTGTCTTTTCCTGCTTTCTTTTTGACCCATGACCACAGGGAGCGTCTGGGCAAAGAGCCAAAATGGGTGGCTTCCCGACGGTTTCCCCGCGGTTTTCCAATGAATCACAACCCCCAAAAAGGGTGTCCTTGAAGAGACAGCCCCTTATGTTTCTCCCCTCTCGGAACTCTTTGGCCCCAAAGCGTCTCACGTTTTGCGCTGAGGTGGTGTCCTACCGCGAGTTCTTCGGATTTGTGAAGCACAAGGCGAGCGGCTGGTTGTCGCGTCACATGTGGTGGCCTCTTTGGAGATCCGCTTCGGCGACGGCGAAGCTCCGTGCCATTTTCCGGCTCTTCAACGGTGGTGGGCATTTGACTTTGGCCCGCAGTTTGCGTTTGGTCGGATGGTGGTTGTGAGGAATTGTCAACTTGGTTGTCACGCAAGACTTTGACCGATTTTTGAGGCTCATTTAATGGCTCTACTGCTATTGGGTTGGATCTTTAGACTTTAGATGTTTTGGATACCCTTATATTTCCCTTTTGTCACCTGCAACAAGTTACAAACTGTTTGCTCCCGGCAGATCTACAGCACCCACGGGTTTTCCTAGAAAGCACCGGGTTTCCCTGGAAAGAATGGGCATGGAACATAGTTTCTTAGAGAAAACTCCGGGTTTGAGCAGCTGGTTTTGACCCATTTTTCAGGCAAACCGATGGCTCGAGGTAGATGCCTTCATGAGCGGGGACCACGCCATCGCCACGGAGCTGGGTACCCAGCTGCAGCTGGCCGCCCCCGCGGGCGCGGGGTCCGCGGCGCCGGGGCCGCCCGCGCTGGACCGAGCCGTGACCGGCGCCTCGATCGCAAGCGATCGAGGCCGTCTGGATTGAACCAACCAGAGCCTGGCCGTCATGAAAGGGAATCAAGGAGGTCTCATTCGAACAAGATAGTCAAGGGTTTCTGGTGAAGGCTGGACACCTGCGGGTTCGGATTTCTCGGGGGTTCTCCTGTGCCTAAGCGTTGCTTCGACTGATGGCTCCTTAAGGGAGCCTTAGGGACCTTACGGAAGTTTTCGGGTCGGGAGCGGTCCAAGGGGAAGGGCACAGAAATCCGAGCGGTGCTCTGAAAGTTTGGCGGATCTCCTGTGTTTTCTTTGCGGGAAGACTTCTGCTGAAGCATTTTTTTTTGTTTTCCCCGTTGGCGTGGTCCAACTGAGAGCTTCTCGTACGCTATTTGCACTCATCCCCCCTTGGGCGTGTCAGGGTATCGGCAGTCCATGTAAGGTTCGGATGGGCTTCCTTTTTTTTAAGCACTGTGTGGCCGGAAGCCAAAACATCCTGCAGGTTGCACAAGGGCAACTGGCTAGCTCTTACACATTCACTTAGCTATGCTGACCAGCTATGATCATCCCACTTAGCTGCTGCACTGGTGTGGACTTGCAGTGAATGTGATTGGTTGCCTGGCTGCTTGGTTGCTTGGTTGCTTAACTGCTTGCTTGGTTGGTCATTTCATTGGTGAGGCACACGCAACAAGACACGCCTTTGTCAACTCCAGCCGCCTTGCCTTGCAATATTTGCTGGGCTCCCTCAAAACGGTCAAGGCCACCTCAAATAGGCATAGGTGTGTCGCAAAATAGTGCAAATCCAGCGGTTTTCCTTCTTCCCTCTAATCCCGTCTCAAAGGCTACCCTTCGCACCACAGGAGCTTTTTGCTTAAACAAATCTGCAACAAACCCATGTGGTTTTCCTTGGGTTTCCCTTAAACACCCACCAAAAGCCCCAGGTGAAAACCCAGCTCCAAAAGAAGGAGCAGCCAACGGAAGCCTCGCGGCGCGCCACGCTGAGGCGCTCCGGAGGTGATGACCAAAACCCCCAGCCTCGGAGTGCCCCCCACCTTGGGGCGCGCCACCTCCGACAGCCGAGGCGCGCGCGCGCGGAGAGAGCGCGCGCCGGTGCCAAGGGGCGCCAAAATGGGTTTGCCAGGGGGTCAAAATGGGTCTTCAGGGTCCTTCAGGGTCCCCAAGGTGGGGTTGCGAAAGGTGATGGGTGTTTTTTTTTGGTTTCTGTAGGTCGGCCCATTTGTTCGAAAGGATAGCTCAGAGAGCTGCATTTTGGGCTGGAAACAGAAATTGGAGGGGATCCAATCGCCATAACACCAAGTGATCGGGCTTCCCCATTTGCCACTTGACGGAAAGGAAAGCTAAGAAGCTTTTCAGCTGACCTCTCAGCGGCCATGAACCTTAACAGGAATCAAAATAATTATGCTCATTTCAATAGGGTCCGTGGATTGGTCAAACATTTGTTACTAACAACCCATTGAGAGACTCCACAAGCCAAGTGAAACCGACACTGACATATTTCATGATGCTTAAGCTTTAGGTCGAGTCAACCATCTATGTTGCTCCGTGTGCCATCACCAACACGTAAAACCTTTTGGTTGATACTGGCACAGGATTAGCATCGAAATTATGTTCAACCATCGTTCTCTATAGATAAGGGTTTGTTCCAAAAAAGGGGGAACGGGTTGCCCTTTGATTCCCCTTTAACTGTGAAACAAACCAGAGGCCCCCACCCCTGAATCGTCATGTGCAGTGCTTTTCGAATAGCCATTCCGGCTTGGGAGTGGGCAAGGAGCCCCGCGATGTGCTGAGCAAAAGTTGCTCATGGTAGCGGAGCCTCGGTTCTGAAACCGGGGTTAGGTCGCCATGGCCGGTGCCTCTGAGAAGACGGAGGAGACGCAGAAGGTCTCCTACGGCAAGGATGCTCCTCCACCGATGTGGGACGGAAGTTCGCCCCATGTGGAGTTCCCACGCTATGAGAGGGACGTGAAGCTTTGGTGCTTCGAGACGGAGACGGAGGACAAGAAGAAAGGGGTTCGCCTCATGAGGAGTCTTAGTGGAAGCGCCAGAGCTATCGTGGACAGTTTGCCCTTCGAGGAGCTGGCCTGCGAGAAGGGCATGGAGAACATCATGAAGGCTCTCAGGGAGCACTACAAGCCACACCTGGAGGTGGGCTTGGCGCGAGCCCTGGAAGGGGCTATCTACGCTGGTCCACGATCGGCGAAAGAGGACTTTCAGGACTACATCATCCGGATGGACCAGGCACACACCAAGCTCATCCAGGAAGGAGTGAAACTTCCCAGTGAGGCTCGGGGCTACATCTACTACCGGCAGGCGGGACTCACAGAAGGACAAGAGCTTAAGCTGTCTACCTGGACCGAGAACAAGTTTGACTACGACCGCATCATCGGAGCCCTCCGGAAGCTTGACAAGGTTCTAAAGGATGACAAGACCAAGTCGAAGAACATTTGCTGAGTACGAGGGCCTTGAGGAGCACCCGGGGAACCAGTTTGAAGATGCGGCGGATGATGTGGGAAGCGAGGAGGACTACGTCTATCTTCAAGAAGGCGACTTGCAGGAGATCTATGAGGAAGGCGAGGTCATGGAGGCTTTGGCGCGATCAATGCCCAGCAGAAGGGCAGACAGTACTACCGCAATCCTGGAGGCTTTGGACGCGGGGCTTCTGAAAAAGGGGCTGGCAAGGGCAAGGGCAAGAATAGGATCCACATCGAGCTGAAGTTGAGGACAAGGTGCGCGCGATGTGGGACCGTGGGGCATTGGGCTCGTGAATGTCGGGCAGCCCAACCAGACCAACGAGGACAAGAAAATGCCCGACGCTTTGCAGCCACGTCGTCGGCCTCTTCGGTGGCCTCCAGGAATACCACAGCAACGAGCGCTACGAACAAGACATGGTTCTGCAACCTGGAGCCGCACGTAGAAGGCGAAGGGAAACAGGGGAGCATTAGGACCAGTTACTGTTTCTTGGGAGGAACGGTGGGACGGTCCGATGCCTGTCAGGCTGAGTGGAAGGGGAACACTCAGAGTCTGAGAGTGAGAGGCAATTTTTCCCAGACAGGGAGTGCAGAGCGGTCACAATGATTTTGGGGACATTGTGAAGGAGCAATCCCAGGAGGAAGAATGCGGTATCTCAACTGCACCCCATCATGGAGTAGTGGATACAGCCGCTCAAGATGGTCTCATCGGAGAGCAAGAGCTGAAGAGTTTACAGGAAGCCTTAGCAGGCTTCGACTTGCAGCCTGTCTGGACAAACCGGAAGGGAAGAGCACAGGGAGTTGGAGGACGCGCGCAAACACTCGGGATAGTCGCGCTGCCTTTGGGACTTGATGGGGTTCACGGGATATTGGAGACTACGGTCGTCAAGGAGATGGTACCCCTCTTGGTTCCCATAAAGCTCCTTCGTCAGCTTGAGGCCGTCATCGATTTGCCGAACATGCTTTTGAAGTTGTTTGGGGGCAAGCACACTCTGCCGATGCAACAGCTGCCAAGTGGGCATGTGACGGTTGATGTATTGAACTTTGGCCCTGGGAAATTCACGGTGGGCAGCGAGGCCAAAGGTAGCGGTTATCATGCAAGGCAGTTTCGACTACCGGGTGCCGCTGCTTCGGCTTCAATACTAGCCCCGTCAATGAGAAAGGTTGACGAACCCAATTCAGTACTCGCCTTCTCCTGCAATGCCGCTTACCTTGGTGGGCAAGATCAAGGAGGCGGACCTCACGCCGATCCAAGTCAAGGCAAAGGTGAGCGAGGAGGCGCTGGTCCACATCAACCCGAGAAGAGCGCTCCGAAACTGGAGGGTCCTTCTAGATCGCTACCTGGACCTGAGCGACTTTGTGGCCCTTCACGGATGGGTATCAGAATGGCTGTCAATTGGGCCGTTGGAGGAGGTGCAGGGCTATCGTGCGTCAATTGGGATGGGCTTATGCGGAGCATTCGCCGAGCTCATCAGGAACGCCGAAGAACTGCCACCAATGAAGAGCAAGACACCGCCTTCGGTCAAACAAATTCCAGAGCTACGTGGTGTGCTCAGTGCAATTCGAGATGGCGATTGGAGCTGACGGTCGCGGAGGTCAAGGAGCTGATCAAGGAGGGCAAGCCGCTGGGCGGGCCGAAGAAGCCGATCACGGACAACACCAAGGGCAAGGGCTCCAGCCAGGAGATGCACAAGGCAGAGTCGGAGAAGATCGAGGAGTACCGGAGAGAGATGTTCCAGATGAGGCGCAAGATGGAGCAGATGGCACGGGCCCTGAAGCACGTGGAGACCATGCAGACGCTCTCGGGCATGGGGTCGGAGGATCAGATGGAGATAGACGAGAAAAACTCATGGGATCTGATTCCACGAGATCGTCAAGCGGAACCTCATCCCGATGAGGACCATTTCCAGGTCATCAAAGAGCCCACGCCGGAGTCAATGAGCCAGTGGTGTAAAGTGAAGAACGCAGAGACCGGATGGGGCGCTGGGCAAATGTGCAATGGATGGCTTACCGTGAAAGAAGTTAGGGAGACCCCGGACGGCGTCTACGCGAAGGTTCAGCCGTCGCACAGGTTCATTATGGAGGAGATGGTGGAGCAACCGGAGGAAACGGCCTTGAATCGACACGTCCGAAAGAGGTTGCGGAAGGCGATGGATCAACTGCCAGACGCGGAGAAGAAGGAGGTGGACGCAGAGGTCTTTTCGCCACCAAGGGTGGTTCCGGTGGCCAAACAAAAAGGGCTAAATCCTGGAGGCTCCTTCGACATCAAGAACGGTTTTGACCTGAGGAGTGAGCCAGATCGGAGGAGGATGTGGAGGGCCCTACGCGAGCAGCAGCCGCTGATGATCCTGCTGAGTCCGCCGTGCACAGCCTTCTGCAAGCTGCAAAGCCTGAACTATCCCAAGATGGACTGGGACAAGGCGATCACTCTGCTCAACGCCAGTGTGGAGGACATGGAGCTATGCGCAGGAATCATGCGGTGGCAGCACCGACGAGGGCGACTGTTTGCTTTCGAGCAGCCCGATGGTTCCAAGGCTTGGGAAGAGAAGCCTATACAGGGCGTGCGAGAAATGGACGGCGTTATGGTGGTGGTGAATCACATGTGTGCCTTCGGGATGAATGTCGATGGGACTGGCCTCAACTACAAACCAACGAGGTGGATGACAAACTGCTGGGAGGTGGCGGAGGAGCTCGATAAGCAGTGCACAAGCGATCATTCCCATGTCACCCTGATGAGCGGAAAAGCCGCAAAAGCGGCGATATATCCTCCTGCTCTATGTGAAGCGATCGTTGTGGGTCTAAAGAAGTACATCAGGAGGAAGAAGGTTGTGCGGTTTGCTGGGAGCTACTACGACGACACCGAGCTCTTCGGCAAGGACGAGGTAGAGCAGGAAAGCAAGATGAGAGAGGGCGAAGACGATGGGATCGTAGATGTCTACATGGAAGAGGACGAAGACCTGGAAGAAGACATCGTGAGAGAAGAAGAACGAGCTGCACGACGTGAACGTCTCGGACGAACAAGGATTAGTCAAGAAGATTCATGACAATGTGGGACACCCCGACAAGCTGGCGTTCCTTCGAATGCTGAGGGCAGGACGCGTGAGAGAAGAGATTGTGCGGTGGGTGCAACAGGAGTTCAGGTGTCCAGAGTGTGAGGCACATCCACTTCCCAAAGCACCAAGACCAGCAGTTGTACCCAAGACCTATCGGCCGGGGTTGGCTCTCAGGATTGACCTCGTGTTCATCCCGAAAGCTGGAGACGAGCAGGGGGCTCAGCCGTTGATGCCTGCCGTGAACATGGTGGATCTGGGAACGAACTTTCAGATGGTCGAGCCGATCGACGCGAAGGAGCCCAAGCTCGTGTGGGAAGCGATGTGGAGAGCATGGACCAGGGTGTTCGGGCTCCCGGAGTATGTCGCGGTGGATGAAGGGACGGAGTTCAAGGGCGAGTTCGCAAGGCTGTGTCAGGAGGCCGGGATCATTGTCTTCACCATCGCAAGCAACCTTGGCAACAAGGGAGAGTGGAACGGCATGGAGGACTTTACAAGTCTATGCTGGCTCACGCTAGAAGTTCGCTTCCTCCCGCTAGCCATCAGGAACTCAGGCTTCTCATGTACGAGGTGGAGGCCGCCAAGAACAGGTTCAGTAACAGATCAGGCTATAGCCCAGTACAGCGGCAAATTGGGCAGTGGCCGCGGGTGCCATCGTCGCTGATGTCAGATGAGTTGATAGACCCAGCCTTGCAAAGCCAAAACAACACGGACGACTACATCAAGCAGATGCAGATGAGGGAGATTGCTCAGGAGGCGTTCGTCAAAGCCAATGCTCATAGAGTGGCGCAGAAGGCTCTGAAGGCGAGACCACGGGTACAGCGAGATTGGAAGCCAGGTGATCTGGTGTATGTGTACCGGGTCATGAGACAAAGGAGAACCGTGTCTGGTGGAGGAGGTAGAGTTACACAGAAGGCGGTGTGGACAGGTCCGGGAACGATCCTGACCGTGGAAGGTGCCATCCTGTGGATCAACATGATGGGAGAACTGTGGCGAGTGTCTGCGGAGCAGACCCGACATGCCACGTATGAGGAGAGGATGGGCGCTGAGGTAGTGGCGGAGTCCTTCGAGGAGATGCGAGAAAGGCTGAAGAGAAATCCCAACAGGCCCGGCTACAGAGATGTCACTCGAGAAGCTGGAGAAGACGATGAAGAGCGAGGTGATGGAGATGCACATGGAGCTGAAGCACCAGCAGAAGATGACGTGCTTCGTGAAGGTGATGAGCGTGGGCGTCCAAGAGCTCGACGTGATGAAGGAGAAGCGGAGATACCTCGAGTACCGGAGGAGGATCGAGGCATGGAGGAAGGAGAGCCGCCTGGGGAGTTGTCAGAGGGGGCTCTGAGATCAAATTCGGAGTCACGATCAGAGTTAGAGGAGGAAACGCCGGTTCATCTGCCCCATTTCATCCTGTCAAGCTTCTGAACCTGGAGGGTGAGCCCGGCATTCTCTTGCAAACGCTTCACAACCTTGTTGATCTGCAGCAGATCACTGACCACCATTGTCTTCAGCTTTGACGAGTACATAGAGGCTGCTGCCGAAGCATCAGGTCTGCCTTCCTTGCCGGCCCAATTGAGAGCTCCACACACGCTGCGAGCCATGCTGGTCTCCTCGGAAGTCAACGGCTGGTCCGCTTGCTTCCGACGCTCAGCTGACACCACGATCTCCTCCATTCTTTCCGACACGAACTTCTCCATGTCGATCAGCACCCGACCCTTCTCCATGCGAAGCCTCCGCCCATTGAAGCCCACGCCCTTCTCATCCACGTTCTCCATTTTCCCAAAACGGAACCGTCTCTGAAGGTCCTCCATCTTGCAGTCGTGTTCCTTCTGGCCCATCATGAGTAAGTCGTCGATTTCGACTAAGATGATACCAAGCAACTTCTCCGGACCTCCCTCATCTGGCACTCCGTGCAACAAAAAGGTGCATGGATCCATACGGGTCGGCTTATAGCCGAGTGTCTTGATGAGATACTGCCTCAGCGTCCGCCTCCAGTGAAGCGGGGAGTCTGGTAGTCCGTAGCAACTTAGGACCACCTCGATCAACTGTCCTTCCTGCATGTCGTTGTGACCGCCGGAGCACTGCATGCAGTAGATCTTCCCCTTCTTCCTGCACAACGGTGCACTTTGTGTGAAGGCGCTCTTGAGGTCGCCCACCTTCATCTTCAGGTCGTGATTCATCGCGGCCTGCAAAGCCACCTGCAAGCTCGATGTTGCCACCGTAGGTGCAAAGCGTTCAAGCTCCAAGATGTCTGGATCCCGATCTCCCCGTATGCACCACCGTGACTTTCTTGAAGGGCCCTTGCCGACCTCCTCTGATGGCTTGTGCCTCCTCACCATCCGCGTAGGCAAAATCCTATTCAGCTCGCCCCGATTGGCCAGCTCCTTTTTCACACGCTGCGACTCTGGGAAGCTCAGCACCTTGACCGCGCCGCTTTCCACGATCTTGCCCCACTCGTCTTGGTCGCTCTGGTTCCACAGTTCTTTCTCCTCCGCCTTGATCTCGTGCTCATAGATCTCGCCATCTCCGCGTCTCTTCCCCATGCGTTGTTGGTCTTCAGCTGGGCTTCGTCCACGGCGAACTCGGTGACTCCTCTCCAATAGTTCCTAGTTGCCCTTCGCGTATCCATCCAGCCCCATTGGTCTTCTTCCTGTCTCTCCTGCCCATCTGCGAACTTCATGAGTGTCTTCCGGCCTCTCTTGATCGCTCGCAGAGGTACAGGACACTCCCGACATTCTGTCGGCATGAAGCGGTGTTTCCGCTCTTTGGACATGGTGCCTTTGCAGCACCTTCTTCACCTGGTCGTAGATCCAGTAGTCGTTCGTCACCTTGGTCACCTCAGCCTCCTTGCCTCCCTCGAAGTCGAAGAAGACCTCGTTGAAGTAGGGCGCTTCCGCATTGTTCCTCCACCTGCTTACACCCGTGCTGCGAGCCGGACCAAAACCACTTCCCGGAACTCCATCTAGCCTCGCATTGTTCTCCACAGCATCCGCACCTGGTCCTTGCGTCGTGACAGACGCCAGCTGGGCGAACACCGTGGGCAACAAGTCGCAAGGTGGCCATGTGATAATCACCTTCAACGAGGAGTTGATGCAGGGCAAGCAGGCAAAGACGAACGTCCTGATCTGGAAGAGTGGAAAGCTACCTCGGGTGGTTGGATCAACGTTGGCTGCGGAAACACAGTCACTGGCGCGTGGAGTTGGTGAGATGATCTGGGCGCAAGTGGTGTACTTGGAGATCGCGGAGCCTAGATTCAACTTGCACGACTGGCAGCATCAAGTACGGGAGCGCGGCTACCTGGCGTTGGCGAGCGAAGGTTCGCAGGAGACGTTGCAGCAGGCATTGGCGGTGGTGGATGCCAAGTCGCTCTATGACATTGTGTCGAAAGACACTCACGGTGGCCAAGATCGAAGGAACGCCATCGACTTGCAGCTGCTCAAGGAGGAGCTGAGGGCCCTCCATGGGCGTGTGAGATGGGTGGAGCACCGGGACATGATCGCGGACGGCCTGACGAAGAAGAACGGGTCGCTAGAAGCTCTTCTGAGGGTGCTAGCCTCCGGTGTTTACGGCATAGAAGCCGAATCCAGTGTCCTTCACCGACGTGCGGTGGAGAGGGATTCAGGGGTGAGAGATTTTGGGGAGCTGTGAAACAAACCAGAGGCCCCCACCCCTGAATCGTCATGCGCAGTTCTTTTCGAATAGCCATTCCGGCTTGGGAGTTGGGCAAGGAGCCCCGCGATGTGCTGAGCAAAAGTTGCTCATTATGCTCATTTCAATAGGGCCCGTGGATTGGTCAAACATTTGTTACTAACAACCCATTGAGAGACTCCACAAGCCAAGTGAAACCGACACTGACATATTTCATGATGCTTAAGCTTTAGGTCGAGTCAACCATCTATGTTGCTCCGTGTGCCATCACCAACACGCAAAACCTTTTGGTTGATACTGGCACAGGATTAGCATCGAAATTATGTTCAACCATCGTTCTCTGTAGATAAGGGTTTGTTCCAAAAAAGGGGAACGGGTTGCCCTTTGATTCCCCTTTAAACCAACCAAAAAGGGTAGTGTTGACCCCAATAGGGCGGGTGTTTCCTCCAATAGTGAGAGCTCCCCGATTAAACCAGGGACACCCCCTTATTGACAAAAGATGGGATTTATGAATCCATGGGTTCCATCACTGAGCCAGAGAGAGAGAGAGAGAGAGAGAGAGAGAGAGAGAGAGAGAGAGAGAGAGAGATCCTAGGTGGTGGGCCAGGGCGCGGGCCGCCGGCCCTGAAGCGGGAGATCTCGAAGAAGGCGGAGATCTCGCAGAAGGAGCGGGACACCATCTCCAACAAGCTCCAGGACGGATACCGCTTGCCTCCATTTGGGTACTCACTTCCGGAAGACCATTTTAGTAGTAAACAGAAAGTGTGGACGTTTTTGGCCAATCCATTTGCTGAAACGTGGAAGTAAAGGAAATCTATCAACTGAATTCAGGTATACCGCTTGTCAAGCTCCAGGGCGGATACAGGTTTGAGTCAATCCATGTTTCCCCTTGCGAGAGCAAGGCATTTTGGGTGCCTCTTTTTGACCCACTCCAATTTATGCTGAAATGAATGTAGTCTTATTTTCTAGCCAGTTGGGGAAGTAAAGGCAATGTAGCATACCCTCACAACTGCGGGTATTTGGAGGGAGTGAGGGAAGGGCAGAAGGGGAACTTCACCCTGAAACATGAACTTGCAGCCTGAATGCGAATAGATTCATTGAAACGGGGGGGGGAAGGGGATGTCGGAACTTATGACCTGAATCAGGGCTCTTCCAAAGATACATTGTACATGAGGAGGTTAGGAGCGGTAGGTGAATATTTCACGCCATAAACATTGGGCATTTGGGCTTTTCGGCTAGTCCTTTGAACTGTTTTTGGTTTGACCGAGCTGGAACATGACTTCTTGCTCTTAGCTCGCGGGAACGAAGCGACAGTGTGAGAGTCACTCTTCGAATTTCTGGCAGAAACGAAATCTGATCTTGGCGCTTCCCATCCATCCGGTTGCCTAGGTTTTGAGCTTTTTAGTGTTTAGTTTCCACTAAACCAGCAACAGTTAGCAGGGGATCTGGGAACAGCCCAGTGACAGATTGCCGGCGATCGCACTTTCTCGTGTGGGCTCACCTCAGAAGTCCCCGGTCGTGAAGCTTCCGCTGGAAGGACCGCATTGCGCGGAGGAAGGTGGAGGAGGAGAAGGAGAAAGAGCACATCGCAGTAGAGGAGGCCAGGTGTTGGGCAATGCCCCTTACCATGATGTGGGTATGGGTCCAAATGTAACCGCCAGGACATGGACAGAGGGGTTTAGCCCTTCTCATGTACCATGGCTTAATTTTGGGTGCCTGTTTCTTGACCCAAACCCATGGAGGCACCGATTGTTCAATCGCCTTTTGGTTTTCCTTAGTTGAGGACGCAGAAGTTGACACTGTAGAGGGCACACCTATTGTCCGGCCACTTTCGCTCCTGGAGATTGAACCTGACCACCCCATGGCTTTTGGAGTTTTTCCATTATTATTTTTGTGTAAACCCCTTGTTTGGGCTCCACGTCTTCGTTTTGGGGCCGAGAAGTATTCCTGGCCTCGCAGGAAGAGATGCAGATCGCCATCGAGGAGCAGCACGGCGCCAATCCTCTCTACACCTACGCCGCTTCGGATTTATCGGGTTTTTCGTCGCGGTGGGGGGTTTGGGAGGGCTCGCGGCAGGGAGCTCGCCGCTGGACCCGGGCGGGGAATGGGTGATGCTGCGGGAAAAAAAGAAAAGAACAAAAGCGCGTGGTTAGGACTGTAGGGGTTCTGCGGGTTGCTCTTGAAAGGATGGACATTGTGTCCGGCGATTGATGAATTTGGAGAGTGATTGATTTGGACAAGGTGAGATATGGGTTCGTCTTTCTCTGCTGCCATTTTCGGGTCGTTAAACCTGAGATGCCCATTCTGAGCTGCATGACGGATCCACGCTGGGCCATGATGTCAAGAACCTCCTAAGTTGGAAAGTATTGTTCGTTGACTGTTGGTTTTCCGCTGATCCATGACAAGGTCCCCGGACCATGTTTAGAGCAGAGAGTCATAGCTCTCGAGTCGCCCAAGCTAGTGCAGCAACTCGTGAGCAGCGCCCAAAACCCCACGTGACAAAGTCAACCTTCTAGCGTTAGCACCATCTTGGTACCCTTGAAGAGGAAACTGATCTTTCGGATGCCCTCCCTCAGGTGCCATGTTAGTGGGAGGAAGGGCATCTTCACTGGGTTTTGGGCGCTGTTCGCTTGGTTCGACCTTAGCTGTTTCCTTGAGATGGCTCATGAGGCCAATCAAGTGTGCAGCGGCGCCACCACAGCCGACTTCGACTTCCAGATGGATTACCTCCCCAAGGCCTGGCTTGAGGTGTTCACTGAACTTGGGATCCGGTTCCCAGGCATCCGGTTCCTCAGCGTGTGAAGTTCTTTTTCGTTGGTTTAGTGGGGGTGTCCAACGAACCCACGAAAAGTTCACCTTTCAGCGGGGCATCTGAGGACAGCCCAGTGAAGTCACAGAAACCATGGCTTCTTGTGGGACAGATGGTCTTGAAACAACTCACCCTCAAGACTTTGGTGCAATTTGCCCAGGGATGTTAATTAGGACTTTAACTTGTTGCCTTCTTTCATGGGGTTTTCCGTATCAAACCACGAAAATTTCCTCACTTTTAAGCAGTGCTTCGCAGAAAGCCAGCCCCGACAACAGACTCGGCGCGCCGGTCGGCGCCGGTAGCCGCCCGGTGCCCCGAAGCGCCGAAGCCGAGGATTGCTTCGCCTTTGGCTTCGTGGAGCCCATCTCCGTGGAAGGCGCGGCGGGCGGAGCTGGGAGACCGGCTCCAAGTACTTGGCTTTTAGCGGGAGCGAATCAAAGGAGCTAATTACCTGGAGTCCGATTGTTTTTTGGCGTGGTAAGTAGTTTTGCGAGGGAAGATGGAGGCTTTTGGCGGAGAATCTCAGATGCATGCGGGGAATGACAGCAGGTGTGCACAGGGATTCTTGACATGATACATGTGTTGTTTCCACCAAGTTGCCCTGCACCAGACAGAAGTGGTCCCCCCCCCCGGTTTTACGTGACATATTTCAATGAATCCCGAATTCCCGACTTCCCAAGTGTGGCATGGTCAAAAGACCCTTTGCTTGGGCTAGCCGGGATGGTCAATTTGTTGAGGATCGTTATCTATTACGTATAATGATCCTTGAGGGATCCGTGCCTAAGGGCCAGACAAACCGAGTTACCATGGCGCAAGTGTTTCCAAATGCTTTCCAGAAATCACCAGGCCGAAAAAGAAAAAACAAAAGCATTTCGCGGGGCCGTGGATTGCATCGCCCGATTTCTTGGTTCGCGCTCGCGTCGGCCAGCCGTGCCAAGGGGGTTTCTGTCAGGTGCCAAGGGCTTCCTGCAGGTGGACAAGCGGAGCTTTGTGCAGGTCACCAAGCTCCAGCTGCCCCCCAACGGAGGAGCCGGGGGCGGGGCGGTGGCGGGACGTGGGTGGGGTGGGATGTGGGGTTGGCGGTTGCTGTTCGGATTCGAAGGAAAGCGTGTGGCAGAAGGAAAAGCCTAGAATTCAATGTGGCTTGCATGAACGACAATGTTCAGGTTTTCAGGTTCTTGTTGCACGACTGGTATCACTTGATGCTCTCGCGCGTGGGCCAAAGAAGTGCCTCCACTGTTACGTCGTTCATCTTCAAACAAGCAGCAACAGCAGTCAGGCTCGGCCTCAGAGCTGTGAAGTGACCCAAAGTCCCCTTAGACGACCTCACTTTAGACACTGAGCGCCATTGCAACCACAAGGCCTCATTTGAAGGTTCACAAATCATCCCTTTCAAAGTCCAGCGACAAAACCAAGATGGGTCCCAAGTCTTTTGGGCCCATACTACGGCCTTCGAAGCCAGTCAGCTTGTAGTCCAGTCTTGAGATCAGACATGTTCAGCAAGTGTCCCATTGGAAGGTGTGAGAGCCGTTCGAGGATCGCCTTTATGTAGCTGGGGGCTGGCCCCACGTGCTGCCCCTATACCCGCAGGGGCAGAGATGTGGCATGTGGCGTGATTTGTGTACCGCCCGATGCCCCGCGGCAGGATCCAGCAAGCTCAACACCAAGACTACAGCCAACAAGATCCTGCCAGATTTCAACACCTCAAGAGCAAATCAGCAGGTGGTAAACTGCCTTTGCCCGCAGAAACGGCGCAGTTGAAATTTTGCCTGTCGGGCCCATCCGGGGTGAGGATCCAGCAAGAAGCTGAACATCTACGGCCTCACGCTGTCCTTCAACTGCCCCAGCCTGCCCCAGAGCGAGCCGGGGGGCGGCGCGGTGTCGGCGGTCCGGGTGAACATCCACTACGCCATCGCGGACGTCTACTTCGTCTACGCGGGCAAGGAGAAGGCCCCAGTGAGCGAGATGATCGATCCGTTTTCCTAAACCACCAAACATGGGGCACCCCTCAACAAGACAACCTAAGTGTTTGAGGGCTGCTTCCATTTGCTGAAACGAAGATATGTATGTATCGCCCCTGTTGGTTTCAAAGGAAATCGATCACTATTGTGCATAGCTTCTCCTTTTGTCCAGAGGACTTAAGCAAATGGAGGGTTGTCATTTTTTGTTGTTGGGAAAAGATGAGGCAGAATGGGTGGGAAGAGAGGAAAGTCCTTTCAGTGTCCCAGATTCTGGACAGGGTCATGCCAGTTGGAGAGCGAGTCTTGATTGGCATGTTGTTCCTAGTGCTTCCAGGCAAGCTATGACAGAAGGGAACCAGAGAAAACCATCAATTGGGTAGAACCGAAAGGTAAACAGTTTTGTTCCCTCAGAAATTCGTTTTGTTGTCAGTAGCGTTCACGCAGTTTCAAGCAACATGCTCTCGTTTTTTTTTTTTTCTCCCTGGGCACAGACATACGGCCCGCTTTGCTGTCTCTTCAACTATGCATTGGGGCCGGTTTTAAATTTCCTTTTAAGGTGGTTTTTGGATGTGGGTGTGTGTGTTTTTTGGAGGCTACACTTTTTTTGCCGTTGTTTTCTTCCGGCGAAGGCAAAAGGGTATCTCCGAAATCCATGTTGGGTCCACCCTCCAACCCATCACATAATATTTTGCCTGCTTGTGTTTTTGCTTTCTTCTTTTGGTCCTTGGGTGGCTTTATTTCTGGAGGAAACCCAAACCACCGAAATCCATGTTGGGGGGTCCAAGCAGCACCCCATAATTTTTCCTCGTAAAGCGGTCCACCGAGCCAGGGGTTGGGTTTCGGTCCAACCCCCGCTGGCTCCTCAGTTTCGCTCCGAGCTTCGGGTTCCTCGCTTTGTAAAGCAGGGCTCCTGAAAAAATACATTTTGATTTGAAACATGGCTTTTTCCACCAAAAAGGGACACCACCATTTACAAGGCAATGTTCAGGTGTATACATTATACAGTATAATGTAAGGATCCCTGCTTTCAAGCATTTCCGGGGGGGAAACAAAAACAACAAACAAACAACCACAACCACCGAAATCCATTTTGGGGGGTCCAACGTTCACCACGCCACGGGTTCCTCGGTTTGTCAAGCGAGCACGAGCATCACGGCCACTTTTTAAGTGATGTTTCGAAGCACCAAGGATAATCCGGGGATCGCTGTCACATGGAACCGGTTGAACCCCAGACAACCCCCTTGACTAAATGATGAGCAAAGAAAATATTTGAATCCTAGGTTTAGGTTTGAATGTTGACCAAGTCGTAAAGAGGGCGAGCGCGCGGTTTCAGGGGGACCAGAAGAGCCACACCCACGAGTTCAAGTTGGAGCCCGGCGAGCAGCTCACGGACATCATCTGCCGCTCCGTGAGCGACGTGGGCATCTACTCCCTGGTCTTCAAGACCACACAAGGCGAGCCCTGGGGCACACAAACCAAATATGGGCACCCTGGGGATGTGGCGAGCCCTGACTTTATATATATATATATATGTTTTTTCTCTGGAGCGATGCAAACAGGGGAAGGTTTGAAAGGTGGGGAGCTTACTGTAGGTCAAAGGGAAAAGTCCCAAAATGGATGGGTTTTCCTTTGGGTTTCCAAAAAAAAAGAAAGCCGGAAACACGGTCTCAGGAAGCCGACTTTGACGTCAAAAGGGGGCCCCAAAAGGAGAAGAGGCAAGAAGGAGAACCAAAAGGTGGCGTTCAAAGTGTGATTCTGTTGACTGCCAGCACGGACAAAAGGGTCAAAAGGGCATGCAGAGGAGTTCCGGATGTTCGATGCATCGAGTTCAAAGAGTTGTATGAGTGCGCTGTCTCCAGCACAAACCATGAACGTTCATCAATATTTTGGACCGAGCCGGGAATATGGTGTTGGTGTTGGTGTTGTTGGCGGTGTTGGTGTTGTTGTTGCTGTTGCTACTGTTGCTGCTGTTGTTGCCGTTGCTGTGGCTGTTGTTGTGCTTGTGCTTGTGGTTGCTTTCAACGCAGGTTTCCTCTTGGTTCCCAATGGGGAGACATTGACACTTCCCAAAGCCCACCACGGAATCAGCTGGTTTCAAGTATCCAGCTAATGCACCGACTGTAGAAAGCACCCAGTGTACAAACTTGCTTAAAGCCAGGATTGTGCCCTTGGAGCTGTGGTCATGGGACCTGACGTTGCAACTTGAGTTTGTCTCCAGCTTGCCTTGAAAATCATAGAAGGGGGTTTCAGGACTTTACTCGTGCCCACCAACTGTCTCCGTGCCCTCATGGAAAGCAACATAATATTGGGGGCTCCCACTTTGGTACTTAGGATTCGTGTTGGGCAGCCATGAACAGCTGTGATTTTGGGGGTCCAACCCCCATGTTGAGACGATTCTGTGGGGTCTCTTTGGATGGGGTCCAACCAATTTTGAGACTATGTCTTGGGTCCAACCGGTTGTTTGGGGGCAACCCATTTTGAGATGTTTGAGACCATTTTGTAATTTTCGTGGGGTCCACTCCATGTTGAGTTTTGAGACCAGTTTGTGGGGTCTTGGGGGGTCCAACCCATTTTTTTGGGGGGTCAAACCCACCCCCATGTTGAGACCATATCGTGGGGTCCAACTGCTCAACCCATTTTGAGACCATTTTGGGGAGTCCAACCCTATGTTTTGGGGTGTCCAACTCCCATTCACAGCTGGCCTGCGCGTTCTCTCCACCTCTTCGTCAGGCCGCACATCTGAAACCTTCGAGGGAGATGAGTTGGAGTACATGGACTCTCTGCGCTTGACGGGGGGCTGGGGGGGATATTTGGATGATGAAACTTCTCAGGCAAACAACTCTTGCTTTGGGGGGATTTGAAGCCCAATGGTTTTTCTAGGATTCCTTGCCCCCATCAAAAAAACGGTTGATCCACTTTGGATGATTAAGCTTAAATAATGGTGGCTATACTGACTCCCTTTGTTTTAATGGTGTTTTGAACATCCGGGGTTTCCTTTCAACCAAGCCCGGTACCCGGGTATCTTCAAGAGAAAGACGCCCTGAAAACTCTGGATAGCTTGAGAGTTTGGCACTCTTATGCAAGTGAGCATTACAAAATTGAGGGAGGCACGGAGGTTTGTGCTTGACCGGGAAGCCCGGAAAAGGGGGGGGCTGTTGGCCATTCGCGAGGAGCTTGAGGGAATCAAACAAAACATGTTTTTTCTTTGTGGCTCGAGCCAAAATGAAAGTCTTGAGCAAATCCCCAGCTTTGAGCTGCAACAGGAAAGGCGGGCACAATCAAGCTTGGGCAAATGAAGGTTTAAGCCCAAGAAGAAATTGAAGCGGCCGCCCTCTTGATTTTGTACATGGTATTTTGGGTAGACCCCTTGAATAGCTGGTTTTGTTTCTGACTGATGACTGTTTGACTCGTTTGCCTCTCGAGCCACTGAAAAGAGTCGTTTCACACTTGCAAGGCGGGCCCTGATTCTGAAGAGTGATGAAAGGCAAACTTGATGAACACAGGCTTCCTCCATTTCCCTTTGTGGAACCTCCAAAAGTGGCAGTTTCACTGCAACTTTAAATGGTAAATCCAGTGACCCCTGCGAACATTGGGGTAGTCAAAGATGGGCCAGGATTCTATCGATATCATTGTCAAAGTCCTTTCTTGGTTGGCTTTGCAGGAAGTGGGGTCAGCCAAACGCACCCTTCTCCCTCTCAAAGACAGGCAACGTTTATTGGTGACAAAGTTGTGTTCCGCCTCCGCGAGGCCTTTGGGTGTGTCATGTTTTAGGTGACTTCCAAACATGTTCGGGTCTCCTTGTCGCTTTCCTGCAACCCACACGGGGGTAGCAACTCCAAAGACTCACCCACCTTCGAAGCCCCTATATTCGAAGCCCCTAACCCACCATTAAGAAGCCGCGGCAAGAAAGGGGGAAAGCTCCCCAAACAGGGCCCCTATATGCCCATTAAGACAAAAAACGCGGCAAGCAAGGGGGAAAGCTCCCCAAACAGGGCCCCTATATGCCCATTAAGACAAAACACGCGGCAAGAGGGCCCCTATATGCCCATTAAGACAAAAAAACGCGGCAAGAAAGGGGGAAAGCTCCCCAAACAGGGCCCCTATATGCCCATTAAGACAAAAACCGCGGCAAGAAAGGGGGAAAGCTCCCCAAACAGGGCCCCTATATGCCCATTAAGACAAAAAACGCGGCAAGAAAGGGGGAAAGCTCCCCAAACAGGGCCCCTATATGCCCATTAAGACAAAAAACGCGGCAAGAAAGGGGGAAAGCTCCCCAAACAGGGCCCCTATATGCCCATTAAGACAAAAAACGCGGCAAGAAAGGGGGAAAGCTCCCCAAACAGGGCCCCTATATGCCCATTAAGACAAAAAACGCGGCAAGAAAGGGGGAAAGCTCCCCAAACAGGGCCCCTATATGCCCATTAAGACAAAAAACGCGGCAAGAAAGGGGGAAAGCTCCCCAAACAGGGCCCCTATATGCCCATTAAGACAAAAAACGCGGCAAGAAAGGGGGAAAGCTCCCCAAACAGGGCCCCTATATGCCCATTAAGACAAAAAAAACGCGGCAAGAAAGGGGGAACGCTCCCCAAACAGGGCCCCTATATTCCCATTAAGACAAAAAAACACGCGGCAAGAAAGGGGGAAAGCTCCCCAAACAGGGCCCCTATATTC
>CAUJNA010000623.1:0-97150 GCA_963377175.1 Effrenium voratum | reverse complement strand
AAAGGGGGGAAAGCTCCCCAAACAGGGCCCCTATATTCCCATTAAGACAAAAAAACGCGGCAACAAAAGGGGGGAACGCTCCCCAAACAGGGCCCCTATATTCCCATTAAGACAAAAAAAACGCGGCAACAAAAGACAAAAAAAACGCGGCAACAAAAGGGGGCAAAGCTCCCCAAACAGGGCCCCTATATTCCCATTAAGACAAAAAAACGCGGCAACAAAAGGGGGGAAAGCTCCCCAAACAGGGCCCCTATATTCCCATTAAGACAAAAAAAACGCGGCAACAAAAGGGGGGAAAGCTCCCCAAACAGGGCCCCTATATTCCCATTAAGACAAAAAACGCGGCAACAAAAGGGGGGAAAGCTCCCCAAACAGGGCCCCTATATTCCCATTAAGACAAAATCCACGCGGCAACAAAAGGGGGGAAAGCTCCCCAAACAGGGCCCCTATATTCCCATTAAGACCAAAAAAACGCGGCAACAAAAGGGGGGGCTTTTCCCCCCAAAAGGGGGTCCGGACCGGCGATCTTTGGCTCCGGAGCTCCGAGGACTCCGACGACCTCCAGAAGAAGACCTGGAACGCGGGCCGCGGGAACATGATCGCCGGCTCTTTGGCCGGAGCGGGGTGACTCCGGGGTGTCCAGTGAAGCACTGGGTCAACAGGCAGGGGTAGATATTCGAGTGGCCCGTCTGTTTTTGTGTTCACCCCCCCTTTTCCCCCCATTTTTGAGGGGTTGTTTTTGTGGGGGGAAATCTGAGGAACGATATATCCATCTCGGGGCGGTCCGAGAAGTTTTTGGTGTGACTCTTCGCTTGCGGATGTCGTTGAAGGGCCTAAATCCCACTGTTCCTAAACCACACATCAGATGACACCCACGTATGACAAATGGGCGAGTTTAACAGGGGTCGTACGGAGAAATGTGGGAGGGTCAATGAATCCGTTTTCTTTTGAACCACATTTGCCAACCTCTAATCTAGACGGACAACTACTTACTAAGAAAGCAAACAGACAACAAACACCGTTTGGTTGTGTTAAAAACATAAAACGGCGCTAGACATCCTCCTGGTTCCTGCACTCCAAAGCCCACCCAAACCATGCGAAATCGTGCGCACCTTTCGCCCGAGGCTTGAAGACCAAAGTCACCGACGGGGTGGTCAGCATCACGGGCATCACCAAGAAGCCGGTGAACCAGAGCGGCAAGCAGGAGGCGCGAGACAGCGCGCGCCTTTTGCATGCCCCCGCAACGGGCGACCAGGGCGTTTTTGTTTGTTTGTTTGTTTGTTTGTTTGTTTGTTTGTTTGTTTGTTTGCTTGTGTTTTTTTTTTTTGTGTGTGTGTGTGTTGTGTTTTTTTTTTTTTCCCGGTTGGTTCAAAGCAGAGGGCAGAGGTCCGGGAAAACAGACATGTCCTGTTTTGGCTGCCGGACGCAAGGACAGGCGTTGTGACTTTGTTCGTGGTGGTTCTTTAAACAGCAGCCTGCTTTTGGCGGAACCGAGTAACTCCCCTTAGAAGCCCTTAGATCAGATCTTGCGGCAAATGTTGGGCCGGTTTTGGTGATCTGGAAACGGAGCTCGGGGAGACGTTACATCAGATGCAGATGGAAGCGGATTCTGGCATTGAGTAGCTCCAGGGTGAGGAAAGAAACTGAATGGTCGTCCATTAGGAGCCCCTTATTAGGTAACCCTTAGTTGGTGGTTTGGATTGGTGGTTTGGGGATTTGAAATCCTGGTTCTTGTGCAGGGTAAATCGAAACCGCCAATCCAATCCACCAATTAAAGGCAAGCTGACCTGAGGCACTTTCGATCAGTCATGATGGATAGACATCGATCCTTCGAGCCAGGTTTTCAGCACACGTTGCGGAGAAGGTTTGACCAGTCGCTCCCCCATCCGCCCAGCCGCCCAGTGGCGAGCTTTTGTTCCGCTGCTTTCTGAAGGGTTTCTGCAACTGCCTGAAAAAGTGCAATTTCAAACCATTCACACCATCTAAATCTTAGGGGGACCCCTGTTCAGAAACTGTGCCCCTGTTTTTCCCCATGGAAATCCAGAGGTCGCCAAACCCTAGCGTGCAACCCCCATTAAAAGCATGGTTGACCTAATTTGGATGATGAACTAGGTTCATGGGGGGAGGGAGGGGAGGGGGAGGGAGCCCTAAATAAGGCCTTATTCAGGGCTGAATGGAGGCTTATTTGGGCTTCCCCCCTCCCCTCCCTCCCCCCCAGCCCATGATAGGTAAATGATGGTGGTTATATAACCCAGGGCTCAGCCATCCCCCCCCCAACCCCTGGTGAGCACCAGCAGGTAAATTCTTGGCTGCCCTCAGATCGCGAAAAGTTCAACTTTTGGTGGGTGAAATGGAAACCGCCACTAAACACTGACAAGCTAGAAGATGCAAGGCTAAGGAACCGGATGGCTGAGAGCCACCAAGGATTCTGGCTTGACTCCCAAGTTGGCCACGCCACCCCGCCCCTCCCCTCGAGCCTCGAGGCGCCTTCGGACCGCCTCACCTTGGTCTCGCTGAGCCGCGCCGCCAACGACGCCGACAGCTACGAGCAGGGCACGGCGGGGGCGGCCACCGGTGGCCAGGAGCCGGAGGCCTGCGTGGGCTGCGAGCTCTTCGTGTGGAAGGAGCGACGGATCAGCGAGTGGCGGAAAGCCCCAAGTTGTTCGAAACCGTTGGTCCATTTTCAGAAACTGTTTGGTTTTATACAATGTTGGTCAAGCTCGGAGACAAAACCGACCTAAGCTTTCGGTTTGAGTGCAAACAAATTGCTCCATGTTCAGTACAATTTTTGGTTTTATTCAAACAAACCGGCCCATTTTCAGTACGCCGGGCCAGGACGGCACCATCGCCCCAGATGGGTTCCAAGCCCCGGAGCAGCGTCAACCCACGGTGGACGAGCGCCTGGGATGGAGGGGACAGAGGTGGGTGAGACTGAGTGGGGGAAAACGGGAAATTGGCGTTAGCTGGGCGGAACTGGGCATGCTCAGCACCCTGTACAGGTGAAGATTGCAGAATTGCCGTGAGATGTGGGCAAAGGGGGGTGGCTGAACTAAAGTGGGGAATTGTGTCATCTACTTTGCTTTGCAACTGTAACAGAGGGAGCTCAAACAACAACCATTTGCTGGGCCCCCTTCTTTTTTGGCCGGGTGGGGTGGGGTGGGGGGGGGGGGCGGGGTACTCTGAACTCTGTCATGCATTCTTAGGGCTGGTGAGATTTAGGCGGCCGCCTTAGAACAAAGTCCAACAAGGGGGTCCAGAAACATTTTCACCACGCATCTTCCCCACACATGGCAGCAGGTAAAAAATAGGAACCCAAAATAGAACACTGGTAGATGGAAGCATGGATAAGAACCTGCGGTTTTCAGGTGGTTTCATTTTGACCCATGCCCACATCTTCCCCAGTCTCGAGGTAAAGCACCGCAGCGCCAAGCCGCCAACATCCGCAGCCAAACCGCTCGGCTCAAGCGCTGTGTACCACCAGGCCATGGCGCTGCCACCGAGGCGCGGCGGATCCGTCCTCCTGCTTGCAGCGGCGGCGGTGCTCAGCTGCTTGGGTCAAGGTCAAGAGCAGGGATAGGATGGGGTTGTTGGGGGACTTAACCCAATGTCAACGATTATTTTGATTAGATCGTGCAGGTGGGGATATGTGTCCACCAACCACGTTTGAAGGGAGTCCCTCTTAAAAATCATGGGACAATCAAGTCATCATGAGGGAATAGTGCTTGTAGCGATTGAGACTGTTTCCAGGCACCCTCCCGGCACCGGTTTTCGACTTCAGGGCCAGGTAACAGAATCTATTTTTGGAAGAGGGGCCTGCTTTGGTTCTTCCGAGCCGACATGTGCCGACTCTGTTTTGGCGGTCGGCCTGGTTCGCCTTTTGACCTTTTCGGGCAAAGCGGGACCTGCCTTCAAAAGCGACCCCCTGCTTGAAACCACCTGTTTGGTTTAGATGAACAAATCGGCTTCCCCCCACCCACAATTTGATATGACGTCCTTTCAATGTTTTCATGTTTTCTTCCCCTGTCCGATGCTGCATGCACACAAAGTTTGAGAGTGCCGGGTATTTCCTGTATGGTGAATTGGCGCATCCCAGCCATCCCTTTAGGTGTTTTGTTTTTTTAGGGCGTTGTGGGGTGTTCCACTTAACCCACCAAAAGTTAAACTTTTAGCAGAGGATCTGAGGACAGCCCAGGTATCCATGGAACCACACAGAGTTGATGGCTTCCAGGGCAAACCATGTTTCAAACCACCTTCTTGGCTGCCATGAGGAATGCCCCTTGTTGCTTCCTTCCCCAAAATGGGGAGTCAAAAAGGCAAAGCACCTGAGGAGCACCTGGGAATTTCAGGTACCCAGCCAGCCAGGCTGGCAGCTTTAAGTTCTGTGAGCTCGGTGTGGAGGAGCTTTCAGGGAAACCCGGAGGTTCCAGGCCTGTTGCGCTGGCAATACCACCTGGGCGCAGCATGGCGTACGCTCTGACAAACAACCAATGGTTTTTGCTTGTGTGTTCATGACTAAAGTTGGTGTTTGAAGCACTCCACACCCGCATGCACAAATGGTGCAGCCCGAAAGCCTGCACTTGGGATGGATGAAACCCTAATGGATACACCACCAATCCCAACTGGTGCCTGGTTTTTTTTTGTGGATTTTGTCCATCCAAGTTATGTTGGTTCAAGAAAAAGGCAAAACTCCATCCAACATTATGTTGAACTGGTGCGTCTGAGCCTTGCGGGTCGTTGCCAGAGGCTCCTTCCGGGTCCCGCCCGACTTCGTCTCCGCGCGCCCACGAACTCCTCGCGCGCCAGCGGTGGCCGCAGAAGCCAAGGTGGATGACATTGTGGAGGAGCTGATGCCCGGCGAAAGCGGCCCGAACCCGAAACCCCCGCCTCCCCCCCCCCACCCTCCCCCTTCCCCTCCCCCGGTTTTTTCCTCCCCCCCCCCCCTCGTTTTCCCCGTTTTCCCCCCGTGTTCCACCTTTTTCCTCATTTTTTGGGGTGGCGTTCCCCTCCTGATTCCTTTTTTGGGGTTCGGCGGTTTTATTCAGCCAGCTTTGTCCATGTTGTCCTTCACTTGGGTTTGCAGACTCGAAATCCGCCATGTGGATTAAACCTGGGTTCAAGAAGAAAACCAAGTGAACGGAACGGGTGTGTCTAAGATGGAGACTTTGTTGGATGGCTGAGGGAAACCCGAAACCCAAGGAAGCCTATCACCTGAAGGGGTCCCCAATCTTGAGAAACAACCTAAGGTATTGAATGTATATGTCTACTTAAATCCAATGAAACTAGGCGAACACGACAACCACGACGGGAACATAGAGGGAAAATAGAGGCTGAATAAGACCAACAAAGAACATACAAACAAAGACCGACTAAACAACAAGCCTGACTAAACAACAAACATGACAAGTCTGGCTGAAGACAACCAACTGAACCAAGCATAAACACACTAGCTGACTAACTCCGCCTGTTGCCTACCCAAAAGAACAGATGAGTATTGTCCACAAACAATGACCGCCAACCTACAATACTTGGTGTTCAACCAACATAGTAGATAGGTTGTAAGCCTGGTTTTGAGTGGGGTGTCACGGGACATTTCAATCAAAGGGCTGGCTTCTACCTACTTCCCTGACGTGGAATAAGCACAGAAACACTAGCTGGCAAGCGGAAGGATTCCACATGCATGTTTCGGATTAAAGTGACCAGGACAAAAGAGTCGAGTGTAATTCCTGCTATGCCAACATTGGAATATACCAGCAGTAGAAGATGAATTGCACAACCGTTGAACATACCAACAGTATAATCTTGCCTGGGTTCCAGGAGAAAAAACACATTTTTATTGGAAGACCCCTGTCAGACCATTTGAGTGTGGCTCAAAATTTAAGAGCTGGGGCTACGCTGGTTTGGGTCTTTGTTTGCACATTTGTGTGTACCGTTTTTTGATTTGAGCCGCAGCCATTTTAGTGGCAACTACAAAGTGCCAGACTTGTTTCGGCCAATCCGCTCGATTGGGTCCAAAGCTCAGGAAGACGCTGACCCTCACAGAGGCTGCCGATCTGGTGAAGGCGGGTTTTTTGGACCCATCCAGATGTTCCCTTTGGGGTCAACCAGGAAAGAGTTGGAGGCCTTGGAGGGAATTGGTGTGTTTTTGTGTGGATTTGAAAGTTTGGGTCGGGAGTTGAAGGTTTTTTGTTGGGAATTGAAGGTTTCGTTGGGATTTGAAGGTTGTTGTTGGGATTTGAAGGCTTTTGTTGAGATTTGAAGGTTGTTGTTGAAAGTTGAAGGCTTTTGTTGTTTTTTTTGTTGGAATTCGAAGTTTTTTGTTGCCGTGTTGACGACGATTTTTGTTGGATTTCGAAGGCTTTTGTTGGGATTCGAAGGCTTTTCTTGGGTTTTGACGATTTTGGTTGAGGTTCGAAGGTTTTCGTTGGAATTTGAAGATTTCTGTTGAGTTTCGAGGGTTGTTGTGATCTGATGGTTTTTTGCTTGTTGATGGCCGACTGCGACTGCGAGGCCATCGAGGAGACCTTCGGCGTGGATGCCTCCGCCTCCGCGGGCGCCGTGGTGATGGCGCCCCCCGGCGGCGGGGGCGAGGCCGAGGAGGCGGCGCCGGAGAAGACGGAGCGACCGGACGGAAGCAAAGGGCTGAAGTGGACGCGGGGGGTTTCCCATGGGTGAGGGGTGTTTGTATCTTTCTTTTTTTTTGGGGGGGGGGACCTTCGCATCGCCCCTCTTTGTTTTCTGGGGTTGCTATAGTTTTTAGCATGTCCCATTGCCTGCTTGGTTTCGCTTAATGTCATGATGTGTGTCATCGCGATTTGTTGTTTTTTGCATTTGGTGCTTGCAAGAAATCCCAACGAAACCTACTCATAGGAAACATGGGAACCTGACGAATGAAAGATATGAAAGACCGGCGTGGTTCCAAAACCACCAATAATCGCTTTTGCTGCCCCGAGTCCAAGGTTTGACCTGATCTTGAAGGAGGTGCCAAAGGAGAAGAAGATTGCAGTGATCAAGGCCGTCCATTTCGGATTGACAAGCAGAAAGAACGATTCCAGTTCAGCGGCACGGGGGGTGGGGGGGAGGAGGGTTCCACGAAAATGTTGTTTTTCTATCAGGGTCACTTGGCAACTTGCATACCATGGTTGGGTTCTTTGCTTGTGGGTTACTTTGCCATTTGTTGGAAGATGGATTTGTGATTAAACCTAACGGCGATCGATTGCTTGCTCGCTTGGAAAGATACGTTCCGGCATTCCGAGCATCACGAAGAGATGTTGTAACGTAGCCATGTGAATTGCGAAGAAATTGTGACGTTCATCATCCCACGAGGGCTTGACGCCCTGATTTGTGTCTGTGTGTGTGTGTGTGTAAAATCAGGCTCTCCTACTGGACATGTTGACAACACCTCATGTGTGTTCTGGCCAAGTGAGTGGGCGGTGAGTCGGTGGGTCAACACGTTGTGAATGACCTGCTGCGCAATCAAAGCCTGGATAAGTGAAGACAAGCGGGTACAGTCCCCAGCATAGGTGTCCTTTTTGGTTGTTTTGGTCGAAAAATAGATGGCCCTGGTTTACCTGGTGGTTTGATCACCACTGAATTTGGTTTGGCCCGGCTACTGTTTTCTGACGCAAAGCCCCACCAGCAACGCGGACTGCTCTCAGTCGAACTTCCTAAAACGGTCCTGTGTCAAGTCGTTGGGCTTTTCTATCCCCGAGCCCTGCATGCAAAGGCCCTCAAAGCTAAAGGCTAAAGGAGTGAACCTTTGAGGGATCCTTTTTCTCGCACCCCCAAACCCCCCCCCAAAACCCCCCCCAGACCGCCCCAAACCTACCCCAACCCCCCCCCCAAACCCCAAACCTTCCCAAACCCCACAAACCCCCCCCAACCACCCAAACCCCACCCAAACCCCACCCGAACCCCCCCAAACCCTCCCCAAACCCCAACCCCCCCCAAACCCCACAACCCCCCCCCGCAAACCCTCCCCACACAAACCCCCCCAAACTCCTCACCCCCCCAAACCCCCCCAAACCCCGCCAAACCCCCCCAAACCCGCCCAAACCCGCCTTGCGCCTTCTCAGGCGGTGCGTGCCATCACGGGGCTGGGCCTGAAGGACGCCAAGGGCCTGGCGGACAACCCGGGGAAGATCCTGGAGGGCAAGCCCAAGGAGGCCTGCGAGGAGCTTTCCGGGAGGGGTTGGAATTCGCTGGAGGGCTGCGGGCGTGGGGAGAAGACACGGAGACCACCGAGGAATCGGGCTTCGGGGAACTCGCTTTTGGGAATTGAGAGTTTTTGCGGGGGGCGTGGGGGAATGACACGGAGAATGACGTGTGTGACAGGAGTAAATAAGGGTAGTTCTTTCCCCCCGCCCCGCCCCCCCCCCCCCAAAAAAAAAGGCCATTAGAACTTGAAAGTGGGTTGAACATCCAAGGGAGCTGAGGGAGGAGAGGAGAGGGGGGCACTTGGCGTTGGATTTGATTTCACACCGCATGTGTTGCCCGTCCATTTCACGTGAGAACTTTGCCTGGAGCTTTGGGCCGTAGGTCCACCCGACACTTTCTCCCCGATTGCTTGCCGAAGAGAGCGGGGCACTGTGGATGGTCGAATTCGGTTGGCACCACGTTGAAACCATGGGACACCATATCGTTTTCTGGTGTTTACAGGGGAATTATCATTTCAGGGTTTCTTTGCTGATGCAGGATTTCGCCCATCCACAGTATGACAGGTTCCATGTTCTTGCAGCTTTGATTTGCTCTTTGGGGATTTGACGCCTGTTTGCGTTGTAGATTCATACAAAGTCAAAGCAGCAATGGAGTTTAGGGACTCTGGCCGACCCAGTTGGGGGTCACGTCCAACGTTTCTCGGGTTGGAAGGAGTGATTACTCGATCTTGTATTTGGTCAGTCAACTCGGCAACCGGCCGCCCATATGTATTCAGTCTTTTTCGCGCGCATGCGCCTCGCTCGCGAGGATGCGCTGAAGCAACTGGAGGAAGCCGGGGCCAAGGCAGTCATCGAGTAAGCGGGGCAAGCCGGGCTCGCAAGGCGATTCAATCAAGAATACTCGTAAGGTGTCCCATGGCTGATTTGGGGAGGACACAGGACCTCGTGTTTCCCCCAGAACGACCTTATTGGGTGGAGGAATCCCCGTGTTCGGGGGGCGTTGCATCATGAAGGAGGGTCACAGAACAAATGGGTGAGGAACCCATATGAGCAACGGACAATATTACTAGTAGTCTGTTGCTCGTTTGGAGGCGACATGGGGGGCCAACCCAATCTCAACTTGTTTCTCACAACATGTAGGGGCCCACCCAGTTGAACCAGCGGTAAGCAATATTGTCCGTGGGCTGATATGCTGCTCTTAGCAGCGATAACGGAGAACTCAGAAAGCCAGCGCGAATCCGCATCGAGCCAAGCCAGAAAAAAGCGCAGCAGAGTGCTCATGATTGGGTTGGAGAGTGCATTTCTCGGTTCTTGCTGAAAGCTTTCAGTACATGTCCAGTTTAGACAAGGTTTGTTAGGTTTAAGCAGGCAGGAATTGCAGGCATTGTGTGTGTGAGTGTCTGCGTGTGTGTGGGCGGTGCAATGTGAAGTAAAATCACAGGTTGGTCTTGTGGAGACTTTGTGACATGTGGGGTCACTGGTTTTAAACAATTTTTCCGATGCACGTGTGCATCGGATCCAGGAAGGATCGGGGATCATCTCCCTCGGACTCCTTCAGCTGGGAAACCTCCTGAAAAAGTATCTGGATGTGCCTAGATACACATACTTTGGCAATCAGAACGAGCTGGGGGTTTTTTAGGAGCTCACTCATAGAAGGGTCCCTTCCTCAGCAATTGGGAACTGCAACTTGTGCAGATAAAACACCACACAAAGAAGAACTAACACAAATGCACAATAGTTACAGTTTTTTACCCCTTGTTGTTTTAATTATTACTTACACACACACAGGGAAGTCCACTTTGAACCCTTTTGAGCCCCGAGGGGCTCACCAGAACATCGCTCGGATCGCTGGGATGGCTGAGGAGCGTGCTACAGGGCCGCTGGGAGCTGACATTTGAGGACGCGAAAGGGGCGCATGGCTTTCCGAATCCGATCCCGCCAGTTGCCCAGAGAAAAACCTCAGTTTTGTATGAACAACTGCTGGGGGCATCCCCCTCTCTTTTGAGTGTGCCCCCATTTTGTTGGTGGTTTGAAAGGAAAGCCAAAAGGAGAACCACCAGTTTGGGCGGGGGGTCTCCCAAACAAGACACACTTTTAAAGGGAAGCTATCACTACTGGAAATATGGATTTTCCAAGTGTTTGTCAAAGCTCAAAGATCCAACGTGAGGCCATGAGGCGAGTCGGAGGTTTGCCTGGAGTTTGGGCCGACCGAAGGGCCGAAAGCAGCTCGAAGAACGCCTGCTCAAGCCCCCCGACGACAAATCAAGACTTGGCAGTTCCCAGCTGTCTGGTTCCTTTGGTGTTTGGTGGTTTTTGGTGGTTTTTGGTGGTTTTTGGTGGTTTTGGGTTGGTGTTCAGTTGGTTTTAGTTGGTGTCCAGTTGGTTTCAGTTGGCTTTAGTTGAACTTTTAGCAGGGGATTTGAGAGGACCGCCCAGAAAAGAGGTAGGCGCCCGGAGGAGTTTCCTCGAGCCGGTCGTATGTCAAGTCGAAATTGAGGTTCAAGCTTCTTTACTTGCAGGTGCTCAGTAGGGAATGATCCAGGGTCTTGGCAATGAACCTCGGGATTCCCTGAAAGAAAACCACAGGGGATGGTTTTTCTTGGTCATTCCGTTTCTGAGGTTCGACTCCCTGGATTTGCAGATGAACTTTCGTGGCATAGCTCATTTTTTTGGTTTGCTTTGGACAGGTTTCTCAAAGAAAGGCCTTCTTCCACACCGGGGCCGTGGGGAATGACCACTTCTATGATACAGAATCCATAGAAAGGGGGGATTCCCAAGAAATCACAGTGGGGATAAACCCCGAGTGATCCCACCCCGTTCCACACGAACTGAAGTCCTCAACTGCTTGGGCTTGGTTCGGGGTTCCGAACAATCCCAGGGAAGCTGAGCTGAATCTGAAGGGAGGGCTCGACCAGGTTGCTGGCAAACCTCTTGTTTTTTTTAACCGCCCACTTCGGAGCATGGGTTTTTTACTGGGGCAAGAGGTTAGCTCCCCTTTGGCAATGGCTCTGCTTGGTGGAAATTCTGGAGGCTTGTGTGCAAGGGAACCTGAAAGGGCGCTTGCATTCGGATTCCACAGCCTTCGGTGCAGAACTCCCTTGAGGCAACCCATGCAAATCCAAGCCAAATCGGAAGACTAGTTGGTGCCCAAAATGGGAAAACAAAACCACACAGTTGTGATTTTTCACGCGCTCCAAAGAACAAGAATAAGCCTCGTGCCAGGTTCCTTTGAACCTGAACACCCCAGAAACACACACCGGGTCCGGTACGAGTCCTTCGCGAGCTAAAAGCGCGCAGCGAGCTGCCAATTTGTTTCTTGCTGGTGCTCAGCAGGGAATCAGAAATGGAATGACCTCTATAAACCTTGACTGCTATTGGGTTGGATCTTTAGACTTTAACTTTTTGGTTGAAATCAAGGGGTTTTCCACTAAACACCCAAAAGGCTAAACTTTTTGCGGGGGCGTCGTTACAGCAACCAAGAAACCTATCCCACTGGCGGTTTCCTACTCGGGAATCCCAACACGGTTCACTGCCAACACCCAAAACGGGTCATTCCCTTCACGCAGGAGCAAGCGCCCTTGGGCGCAGAGGGCTTCGTGTGGCAGATGACTTTGTCAGTGGACGCCGCGGGAAGAATCCAGGGAGACGGCATTCCCATCAAGCGGAAGAAGAACGTCATGCATCCGAGGAGCGGAGTTGCGGGGTGGGTTGGGGTTGGGGTTGGGGGGGTGGGGGAATTGCGTGGTTGGGGAGTTGGGGTTGGGGTTGGGGGTGGTTTTTTTCGGGGTGGGGTGGAGGTTGCTCAGAATGGCTTCTGATCCACCCTTTTTGGATGGTTTGCAGGGAGACCACCCATCTCCCTGTGATGGAAGCACCAGGTTGGTAAAGCTAGCCGAATAATTGCAGGGCGGCTTGGTGAAAGGTGATTCGTGCAAGGGCTTCTGTTTGATCCAGGGTGCCATTGCCAGTGCTGTCCCAACGGAACACAAACCTGTTTGCTGGTTGAAGGAACACCGACCAACAACCTGGGGTCCCCTATTTTAGGAAGCGCTCACATAGTCGTGTCCTTTTTTGAGGGTACCCTTGGATGGTTTTAAAGGGAAACCAATAGACAGGTCTTGTTTTAGGAAATCGGACCGGGCGCCCAAAATGGGGCAACGGTTTTACTTTGATTTTTCTTTACCAACCAGAGGGGGGTACCAACTCCAAAGACACCCGCTTGCGTTGCCTGCCAAGTAGGGACTTGCATTTGACCATTCCTTTGACAGAAGACAATGATTTGGATAACGTCCTATGTCGCTAAATTCAGCCTTTGCAATCTGCAGTTATTGGAACCTGATTCAAGGGCTGAGAATGGAGGTCTTAGACGTTCATGCACGTGTTTTTGTTCTTTTCCGCCACGACTTTGCACGTGTGTGGGCCGCCAGTGGTATGTGCCAGTGCTTTTGGTGGGGGGGGGACATGGAATTCAGGGCCAAGTCCTACATGGTTTGCCAATTCTGAGCATCCAGGAGGTTTCCTTTTTTGAGATGGTCCTATTTGGGTATGAACTCTTAGGGTTTTACGTGGTCATCATTCACCGGGGAGTTGCTTCTGGGGTTCCCCACGAAATTCCGGCCCAACCGCTGTTGGAGTCGTATGAGCATTGACCTTTCTTTGGGGGTGTTCCACCGGAAACAAGTCATATCCCAACCATCTTGGCGGATTGATTTCTGTCTATCGTTTTTTGTTATGGGGGGGGGGGCTACAGAAATCTTAACCCGCCACATCCCCCCGCCTCCAATTTTCCCATCCCGCCCGAGCCCGAGCATGATATTTGCAATTTTTCGCAAATGGTTCCACCTGGTCTGATCGGCCTTCATATAGGGCCTGGTTTTGAAAAGGTTCAAATCTCAACTAATGGTTTTACTTGGCCTACATTTTAGTAAATGGTTCTGCCCAATCGGCCTCGATATTTTTTGGGACCTCCATGGGTCCATGGGTTGGTTGTTTTCCCTTTTCCTTGGAACCAACCCCCGAAAACGGGGCCCGCTCGCGCCGAAGCCAGGAAGGTGAGCGCCGCCGGGGTGGAGGCTCCGGTGCCAGTGTTTTCAGACGAGGCGCGGGCACTGTAATTAAGCTGGGGAGTTCAGGTTTCAGCTGTGTTTTGCTTCCATTTGCTTAAGAATATGTTTTATTTTCCCTTGTTGGTTTTAAAGGGAATCTATCACTACTGGATTTTTATTTATTTATTTTTTTCTGGGGGGCTTAAGCAAATGGAAGTTTGGGTGGGTTTACCACAAGGTGAACGCGAAAATGGGGAAGCAACATTTCGAATATGTCCACACCCATTGCCAATCGGAGGACGCATCGAAAAAGGTTGTCAACAACCGGGCTCGACGTTCGGAGCTTGCGACATGTTGGGTCAACAGGGGGTTTCCGTGCTTATGACGGCTTTTGTCAAACGATCATGCACTTGAAGTCAGTATGCAACTCAGCCTGTCAGCAGGCGGGGCAGTATATATTCATGCTGCCACCCAGGCGCAACAACAGCGGAACAACACACATGTTTTTGCGATACGCGGCAAAGGTGTTGATAGTGCGGCAACCCCTTCCGTTGACGCAACATGTTGATTGGGTGTCATTGTTTCGGTCAGACATTCAGATGATTTTCTTCTGGAGTGTTGCGGACCGGAACCCATTGGCACAGGACAGATTGGAGCCCTGCCAGCTTCCATGGCTGTTGGAAGGAGTACATCAGCTAGCATTCAAGCAACCTGTAGAAAACAGGGTCGCAGTTGTTTTTTTCGTGGTCCAAGGCTCACTGACGTGTCCCTCTTTCTCAGATCCCGAATAATAGATCCAAAGCGCGATGGATGGAGGTGTGTTTTGGGGATCTTCTAAGCCCCCAAGCGGCTTTCTGATGGTAGGAACTCAACCCAGACCTTAGTTCCTTTTTTACCAGAGGCCCCACTGGAGCCAGGGGATTTCGCTCCAGGCGCTAGATCAAATGGAGGAGAAGGCTCTGGATATGGAGTCTATGGTGGGGGAGGATTTGACGCCGCGTGAAAGCGGCGAAGACGAGCCGATTCCAGCGAAGAAGCGCAAGGCAGGCTCCGCTGGGTTCTGTTTGCAAACGTTGAAGTAAACATATCAAACAGTTCCCCAACATGGGCGTCCAGCCACCTGAAAGGGTCTCACAGTGGAACTCTTTTCAAGCAACCCGCCAGACACGTCCACGATAGGACGACACCTGAAGCAAATGGCAGCTGGATGGATTGACACAAGAACTTGAGTTGTGTTTGAGAGCCTCCTTGCTCGGACCGCTTGTTGGAGGCACAGGGGTTCATAGAGAGGTGATCTTGGTGGCCTGGCGGTTTTTGGCATCTATGCCTCCAACACCATACCTGAGACTTCCCTTGAGATATAGAACCACCAACATGGGTGGTTTCTCTTTGTTTTCCCTCTCAAACAGCCAGAAAGAGGTTTCAAGAAAGACATCATTAGGTCCAGGTGGCGCCGCTGGGTATGATTCGGATCTGGATCCCGAAGACGAATTCTGCAGTCTGTTTGGCTCGGGTCATGATTTTGATGGTTTCTGAGGATTATCAAAGCTAGAAGCTAGTTGGTGGTTTCCCTTTAACCAACCACTTATAGGGTGACTTTGATGGTGAAATAATTGGGCCAGTTTGGGATTGGATTTGGTCGAAGGGTTTCCCACACAAGCAACGCATACACGCTCACTCAAGCAGGCACTGGTGTGTTTGGTCAAAACATGGGTGTGGGTCAAAAGAATAGGTGCCCAAACGCAACCCTGGCAAATGGAAACAAGGACTAAATTCTGCGGTTTTATGGTGGTTTAATTTTGACCCCCAGTCATATCAGTAGTTTGTGGACGATTTGTGAGGGACATTTGGGGAATCGCCAATGTTCTACATCTGCAATTATTCCATGTCCTTTGGGTTGCAATCACCATTTTGCCCGCGGCTCCTCTGAGTCGCAATCGAAACCTGGTATGAAATTGCCAGGAAAAAAAGGCGGCTGCACCCCTCATGGTTGGGACAATCCCTTGCTAATCTTCGCCTACCTGGCCTTTTGATTGTGGTTCGTCTGAGTTGCCAAGTGTCAGGAAAAGCAAGGAAGGCGCCGCGTGGACATTAGCGATGACGAGGGGTGCGATGACGAGGGGTGCGAAGAAGAGGAGGAGTGTGAGGAGTTCAATTTCAATGAGGATGCCGAGGAGGGGTTGGCTTTGCCGGACGGCGATCAAAGGAAGCTCACCTCGAGAACAAACTAGCAGGGATGTGGGAAAACAAGGAATGTGGGCATTTGTTTTTGCGTGTTTAGCATCATTGGCGGTTGGGCTGAAACAGCGGCTCTCAGCCAATCGGCGCTCCCGCATCCCTGCCCACTACAGGAGGAGCAGAATGAGTCGGAGCGTGGATCAAGAGAGGCTTTGCTGCATTGCGTCCGGGATTTCACGACGAGCAGCTTTGTTTTTGTTTGAAAGGCTGGTTTGGAACCTGAGAGGTGGGTCTGCGTTTGTGCGCCAGGTCAAGATAGTTGGCTACTTGGAGCGAACAAGTCCTATGCTTCCTTGCAATCGTTCTATTTGTCCGGATGAAGCAAGGTTGCCAAACAACTAGGAGAGCCGCAAGCATTTTGGGTGATCCTTTGGTTTCTGGTAAGGACCTACCAACAGGGGCAAATTGACCTCATAGCAGGGCGCTCATCAGGTTTTCAGGGGCGGCGTGTAACCCAGGCTCATGGTACGGTACTTAGTTGTGTCATGTTGTATGATGGGTTTGGTTGTACCATGTGTTTGGCTGTGTTTAGTTGTTCCACGTCTTTGAAGTGCCACATTGAGTTGCAAAGACATGTACACCAAACTGGCGGTAGTAGGCGTTCATTGCCCAAGAGCTTTTCGTGTTTGCCACCAATCCCCCCACCATAGGCAAACCCGTCCACGCCCCAATCCGGCTCTCTGCTGTATTGTCACCGGACCCCCTTTTCCGCCACTTCTAGAATTACCCCTTTCCACAAGCACCTTGTTTGATGTTCCTGAGCGAGAACAACTCTTGCGGGCCTCATAGAAACCTAAAAAGAAGTGGAACCCGGTGTCGACAGCTCCTCTTGGGCGTGAATGGGTTCCAAATAGGCTATGCCGGGAGAACCCCTCGATTTGGGTCTCTGCTGGTGGGTGATTGTTTGTCAGTAGCTCTCTGAGTGCTCAGGGCCGAGAGGTGGACAGGGACACACTCTCCGAGGGCCTTCTGCAGTTCTATGACCACGTCATAGAGCTCACGGTTGCCCGGAGTTGAATTGGTTTGGGGCTGCGAGTTTTTGAGGCATGTTGATTCCTGACCTTGAAGAAAGATAGATTGTTTGCGCACCACTAGTTGTTCGGGGGCACCCGCCTGCTGTCGTTCAAGTCGTTGCTTGAACCACTTGAACATGGGCTGAGCATCCAACGATGGCACCAGCACATCAATGCTGCGAGTGAGTGTTGCAGTGTTGCACAGCTTCACATGTGCCAGGCGAAGCATTTATAATCTCAGGTCCCATGGTCAAAGGGCTCCTCTACTTGGGGGTTGTTAGGCAACCTTTGCTTCGGGGTTTTATATAATTTGGTTCTCACTCCCCAACTTGCTTTACTAAAACAAATTGGGGGAAGACCATTTTAGCGGTGGATGAGCAGTTTGGACTTGTTTCGGCGAATCAATACACTGCCAGTCTGGTAACAGTTCCTCGTAAGGGGACAAAACTATGGCACCATGAAGGGTGTTTTGATCATGGCTCTCATTGTGGGGATATGTGGGCGGCTCCACATAAGATCAAACTTTGTTTCTTAAGTTTGCTTGACAAACCAACTGTTTTATACGTTGGGAGTCCGAAGGTCCAACTGTTCCTTTTTTTTGAATTGAGGCGACGTTCCTCGAATTGCAAACTTAATCTATTGGAAAACACACCTCAGGAGGTGCTGGATACCTATAACGGTGATTTGGGGAACGTGCTGCGGCGCTACAAGCAGCTTTTCGAGCTCTTCAAGGGCATCAGGACACGGCGTTGCCTGGAAGGGTCCGAACTGAACACGAATCAAGTGAGGGTAGAACTATGGTAAGGGGGCTGACTTCAGCCCAGTTGCGCGCGCCAAAAAGTTGTGGTTGTAACCAGCTTGAGCCAACTGGGTAGTTTTTTTGGGCCAATTTCTGAGAAAACCGTAGTACAACTGCTTTCGCGAAGTTACAAGAGCCTTACCCAATGACCGGAAGCTGGCTTGGATTGGCTTGGTGTTTTTTTTGAAACCCTGTTGTTTGCGAGTCGAGAGGGACAAACCACAAAGGGGCTGACCGAAAGCTAATCTCCCCTCAATTACCGGACCTTTTCAATTGCTCCGTGGCGTGGCCGAGTAAGATGGCCTGACAGCATTCAAAGGCGATCTCACAAGTGTTCGTGGCTTTGTCCACAGGAATAGCGGTCAGATGGTGGACTGCTGGGGCATCTTTAAAGGTGGGCCAACATCTCTGCGGACGCAATGTTTCACAATGTCGCGCTTGACAAGGCAAGTGCGATTCCCAACCAAACACGGCAGACGCGAGACGGAGATTGAGCTTTGCACTGATTGCTTCAGAACCCTGTCATGGCAGCCGCCGGGTGGGATCCAAAAGTTCGGCATGTCTTTTTTAAGGCTCCCAGCCCTTTTCGGTATTTTCGGGTTACTGAAGGATACCACATTCAAGTGAAGCTCAAAGGGAACCAAAGGGAAGCCAAAGCTTGCCGAGTTAGAGGCAAACCCAGTATGGGAGGGTGCCCCTTTCTGGTGGCTTTAGATGGAAACCAAAAGGACCAAAATCTTACTGACGGAAGAAGTCTTGCGTGAGCTTACCAGACTGAGCACCAATGTTGATTATCGTGCGCGGGCAAGGCGTAACACAATGGCATGGATCTGTTTCAAAAGTCATGCAAGCTTTCTTCCATCCACCGTAGTGAATCCCCTAAAATCCAGACACCGACTCTTCCATTGGCTTAAGAATATATGTGTCTTACCCTGTTGGTTGTAAACGGAATCTATCACATATCTATCACTACTGGGCATATTTGTTTTTTCATTTTTCCCAGGGGGCGCATTCGCAAATGGAAGCATTTGGCACCGGCCCTACGCCAGGAAGAACAAGAAGCTGCGGCGGGAGTTCCAAGAGTGTGGCCTCGAGGACAAGCATCTTGGACTCGAAGCATAGAGTAGATATTGCTTGTGTTTTGGACTTGCTTGAAGGCTTGGTTCATTTGGTGTAGTCAGATCATTCGAGGTTTGGTTTGGCTTGGTTCATTTGCTGTAGTCAGATCATTCGAGGTTTGGTTTGGCTTGGTTCATTTGGTGTAGTCAGATCATTCGAGGTTTGGTTTGGCTTGGTTCATTTGCTGTAGTCAGATCATTCGAGGTTTGGTTTGGCTTGGTTCATTTGGTGTAGTCATTCGAGGTCATAGTCAGATCATTCGAGGTTTGGTTTGGCTTGGTTCATTTGGTGTAGTCAGATCATTCGAGGTTTGGTTTGGCTTGGTTCATTTGCTGTAGTCAGATCATTCGAGGTTTGGTTTGGCTTGGTTCATTTGGTGTAGTCAGATCATTCGAGGTTTGGTTTGGCTTGGTTCATTTGCTGTAGTCAGATCATTCGAGTTTGGTTTGGCTTGGTTCATTTGCTGTAGTCAGATCATTCGAGTTTGGTTTGGCTTGGTTCATTTGCTGTAGTCAGATCATTCGAGGTTTGGTTTGGCTTGGTTCATTTGCTGTAGTCAGATCATTCGAGGTTTGGTTTGGCTTGGTTCATTTGGTGTAGTCAGATCATTCGAGGTTTGGTTTGGCTTGGTTCATTTGCTGTAGTCAGATCATTCGAGGTTTGGTTTGGCTTGTTCATTGGTGTAGTCAGATCATTCGAGTTTGGTTTGGCTTGGTTTCAGTATTTGCTGTAGTCAGATCATTCGAGGTTTGGTTTGGCTTGGTTCATTTGGTGTAGTCAGATCATTCGAGGTTTGGTTTGGCTTGGTTCATTAGTGTAGTCAGATCATTCGAGGTTTGGTTTGGCTTGGTTCATTTGGTGTAGTCAGATCATTCGAGGTTTGGTTTGGCTTGGTTCATTTGCTGTAGTCAGATCATTCGAGGTTTGGTTTGGCTTGGTTCATTTGGTGTAGTCAAATCATTCGAGGTTTGGTTTGGCTTGGTTCATTTGGTGTAGTCAGATCATTCGAGAGGTTTGGTTTGGCTTGGTTCATTTGGTGTAGTCAGATCATTCGAGGTTTTGGTTTGGCTTGGTATTTTCTGTAGTCAGATCATTCGAGTTTGGTTTGGCTTGGTTCATTTGGTGTAGTCAGATCATTCGAGGTTTGGTTTGGCTTGGTTCATTTGCTGTAGTCAGATCATTCGAGGTTTGGTTTGGCTTGGTTCATTTGGTGTAGTCAGATCATTAAAGTTTGGTTTAGCTTGGTTCATTTGGTGTAATTGAATCGTACTAGGTTTGGTTTGGCTTGGTTCATTTGGTGTAGTCAGATCATTCGAGGTTTGGTTTGGCTTGGTTCATTTGGTGTAGTCAGATCATTCGAGGTTTGGTTTGGCTTGGTTCATTTGGTGTAGTCAGATCATTCGAGGTTTGGTTTGGATTGGTTCATTTGCTGTAGTCAGATCATTCGAGGTTTGGTTTGGCTTGGTTCATTTGGTGTAGTCAGATCATTCGAGGTTTGGTTTGGCTTGGTTCACTTGCTGTAGTCAGATCATTCGAGGTTTGGTTTGGCTTGGTTCATTTGGTGTAGTCAGATCATTCGAGGTTTGGTTTGGCTTGGTTCATTTGGTGTAGTCAGATCATTCGAGGTTTGGTTGGGTTGGTTCATTTGCTGTAGTCAGATCATTCGAGGTTTGGTTTGGCTTGGTTCATTTGGTGTAGTCAGATCATTCGAGGTTTGGTTTTGGCGAGTTTCATTGGTGTAGTCAGATCATTCGAGGTTTGGTTTGGCTTGGTTCATTTGCTCGAACGATCACTTTCGAGGAGTTTGGTTTGGCGTGAGAACGGAGATCCAGAGCTGCTAGCCAAAGATGTGTTTGGCTTGGTTCATTTGCTGTAGTCAGATCATTCGAGGTTTGGTTGGCTTGGTTCATTTGCTGTAGTCAGATCATTCGAGGTTTGGTTTTAGCTTGGTTCATTTGCTGTAGTCAGATCATTCGAGGAGTTTGGTTTGGCTTGGTTCATTTGCTGTAGTCAGATCATTCGAGGTTTTGTTTTGGCTTGGTTCATTTGCTGTAGTCAGATCATTCGGACTTGGTTTGGCTTGGTTCATTTGCTGTAGTCAGATCATTCGAGGTTTGGTTTGGCTTGGTTCATTGCTGTAGTCAGATCATTCGAGGTTTGGTTTTGGCTTGGTTCATTTGCTGTAGTCAGATCATTGAAGGTTGGTTTGGCTTGGTTCATTGCTGGTCCAGATCATTCGAGTTTGGTTTCGACCGTTTCATTTGCTGTAGTCAGATCATTCGAGGTTTGGTTTGGCTTAGTTCATTGCTGTAGTCAGATCATTCGAGGTTTGGTTGGCTTGGTTCATTTGCTGTAGTCAGATCATTGGATTGGTTTGGCTTGGTTCATTTGTGTAGTCAGATCATTCGAGGTTTGGTTTGGCTTGGTTCATTTGGGTGTAGTCAGATCATTCGAGGTTTGGTTTGGCTTGGTTCATTTGGTGTAGTCAGATCATTCGAGGTTTGGTTTGGCTTGGTTCATTTGGTGTAGTCAGATCGTTCGAGGTTTGGTTTGGCTTGGTTCATTTGCTGTAGTCAGATCATTCGAGGTTTGGTTTGGCTTGGTTCATTTGGTGTAGTCAGATCATTCGAGGTTTGGTTTGGCTTGGTTCATTTGGTGCAGTCAGATCATTCGAGGTTTGGTTTGGCTTGGTTCATTTGGTGTAGTCAGATCATTCGAGGTTTGGTTTGGCTTGGTTCATTTGGTGTAGTCAGATCATTCGAGGTTCGGTTTGGCTTGGTTCATTTGGTGTAGTCAGATCATTCGAGGTTTGGTTTGGCTTGGTTCATTTGGTGTAGTCAGATCATTCGAGGTTTGGCTTGGCTTGGTTCATTTGGTGTAGTCGGATCATTCGAGGTTTGGTTTGGCTTGTTTCATTTGCTGTAGTCAGATCATTCGAGGTTTGGTTTGGCTTGGTTCATTTGGTGTAGTCAGATCATTCGAGGTTTGGTTTGGCTTGGTTCATTTGCTCTAGTCAGATCATTCGAGGTTTGGTTTGGCTTGGTTCATTTGGTGTAGTCAGATCATTCGAGGTTTGGTTTGGCTTGGTTCATTTGGTGTAGTCAGATCATTCGAGGTTTGGTTTGGCTTGGTTCATTTGGTGTAGTCAGATCATTCGAGGTTTGGTTTGGCTTGGTTCATTTGCTGTAGTCAGATCATTCGAGGTTTGGTTTGGCTTGGTTCATTTGCTGTAGTCAGATCATTCGAGGTTTGGTTTGGCTTGGTTCATTTGCTGTAGTCAGATCATTCGAGGTTTGGTTTGGCTTGGTTCATTTGGTGCAGTCAGATCATTCGAGGTTTGGTTTGGCTTGGTTCATTTGGTGTAGTCAGATCATTCGAGGTTTGGTTTGGCTTGGTTCATTTGGTGTAGTCAGATCATTCGAGGTTTGGTTTGGCTTGGTTCATTTGCTGTAGTCAGATCATTCGAGGTTTGGTTTGGCTTGGTTCATTTGGTGTAGTCAGATCATTCGAGGTTTGGTTTGGCTTGGTTGTCAGATCGTTTGAGGTTTGGTTTGGCTTGGTTCATTTGGTGTAGTCAGATCGTTCGAGGTTTGGTTTGGCTTGGTTCATTTGGTGTAGTCAAATCATTCGAGGTTTGGTTTGGCTTGGTTCATTTGGTGTAGTCAGATCATTCGAGGTTTGGTTTGGCTTGGTTCATTTGCTGTAGTCAGATCATTCGAGGTTTGGTTTGGCTTGGTTCATTCGGTGCAGTCAGATCATTCGAGGTTTGGTTTGGCTTGGTTCCTTAGGTGTAGTCAGATCGTTCGAGAGTTGGTTTGGCCTGGTTGATTTGGTGTAGTCAGATCATTCGAGGTTTGGTTTGGCTTGGTTCATTTGGTGTAGTCAGATCATTCGAGGTTTGGTTTGGCTTGGTTCATTTGGTGTAGTCAGATCGTTCGAGGTTTGGTTTGGCTTGGTTCATTTGGTGTAGTTATTCGAGGTTTGGTTTGGCTTGGTTCATTTGGTGTCGTCAGATCGTTCGAGGTTTGGTTTGGCTTGGTTCATTTGGTGTAGTAAGATCGGTCGAGGTTTGGTTTGGCTTGGTTCATTTGATGTAGTAAGATTTTCGATGTTTGGTTTGGCTCGGATCATTTGGTGTAATCAGATCGTTCGAGGTTTGGTTTGGCTTGGTTCATTTGGTGTAGTCGCGTGGGGTTCGGCGGCACCATAAGGAGATTTGGGGGTTGAACGAGCACCCATTGGCGCGTGAGAATCACTCATCTTGGCGATTCCTTGCCACCCGGTTCCTTAGATTCTTAGTCGTTTCTGGCTGGCTTAGTGGTTGGGTTTCCATTTAAGCCAGAAATAATTATGCTTCTAGGGGGGGATGGGAGGACAGCCCAGTGAATTGGATTTCTTATTCCTGATATGTGAAGTATAGTGATTTGCCCAGACATTCGACGTACAGAAAGGGGCCCTCCCAGTTGTTTGGCGGATTGACCTGTGCTTCCCTTCTACACCAATGACACAATTACTGTCACAAATTGCTTCGCCCTTTGCAGCAGGGAGTCTTGCTTGTGAATCCTGCAGGTATTTCCTCCAAAAACGTCAGGGTGTTTGAGCTGATGGAACCCTGAGAAATCTCCTGGCAGATGATCTCAGATATGGCTGTGGCTCAAAATTCGACAGGAGGGGTTACGCAGGTCCATGTTTCCACTTGACAGGGTTCCATTTTGGTACTGGTTTTTTAAGCCATAGCCATATGGATTGGTGGCGAGATTTGAACTCCTGGCTTAGGGTAAATGAGAAGCCCCGGAACAGCTCCGATGCACCGGGCTCCGCTCGCCACTTGAAGGGAAGCTGATCTACGAGAGCGGACTTTGTGGACACAAAGAGCTCGCAAAAAGAGAGACACCTGAATTTGACCATGTTGCCTTGGCAAAACCCTGTGAACATTTGCCAGCAATTGGCTGTTTGGGCTGCAGTGAAGTGATTGTCATTTCAATTTCCCGCGTTCAAGATTGTCTTGACTTGGATCTTTAGACTTTATCTCTTTGGGAAACTAGTGGGTTTTCCACTAAACCCCAATAAGTTAAACCTTTCGCAGGGGGGTCAACAGCATGCCAATTTGTCGTGATTGCTGCAATTGGCCTCAGCAAAGGTTCGACCGCATGCATGCGTTGCTGTCGGAGCACAACATCGAAGAGGACCGGGGGATGGTGGAAAAGCCTCGCCAGAGCCACCAATTGCAGTAGCATCTGTCTGTGTGTGTGTTTGTTTGTTTGTTTGCTTGTTTGTTTGTTTGTTTGTTGGTTGGTTTGTTTGTCGTTGTTGACGACCCCGGCAAATACAACAATTGCACCACGAAAGAGCAGACTCAGGCAGTTGGACCAGTCGCCTACTGGATAGGGCGTCGTTGGCGTGGCGCCTTTGCAGGCTACGAGCTCACGTACCTAGTGTTGTGGTTTGAGTCCACCCTGGTCCGTTTTTTTCTTCTTCCCCGTTTGCTTCTGGATTTTACACGTTTCGCTGTTGCCCCCTGTCCAGAAAGGTGCAACACGAATCTCAGAAAAGGTCCTAAATGAAGGGATGGTCCTGTGCAACAAGGTAGGATAGCCTAAGCTGTCCAAAGTGAGGCTTAGTATTGCCTCGGCTATGTTGCTGCTCTTTCTGGTGCTCAGAGAATGACCGCTCCGGGCTTTGAGAATGAGCCGCAACCAAAGGCACTCGGGGTACTTGAGCTCTTCAGGTCTACAATCCATGGCTCGTAGTTCTCCTTCGAGCTCATGGACTTGAAACACTTGGGTTTGGACCATGTTCGCGGCAGACAAGAAGTTTAGAGCACTTTCTCATGCCAATCTGCTCGATCGGAAGTGAGTTGTGCTTTCCTTTCAACCAACCCCTTTTCCTGCTCTGAAACAAGCACACAGCCTCACAAACACACGCACAATCTCTTTTTTTGGCCCATGCATTCACCAGGGAAATTCCGCCAATCTGCTCGATCGGAAGCGAGTTGTGCTTTCCTTTCAACCAACCCCAAAAGGGCCGGTACTAGGACCCTGAAACAATACACAGCCTAACACACCCAATGCCCCCAATGTCGATCTGAAGTACCCGGACCCCATTTGCTGGTACCCTGAAACAAACACCCCAAACACACACGCACAATCTCAGGAAGTGGGTCGACAAGAGCCATGCATGCTTCTCAGTGAATCTAAGAGCCATGGAACCATTGAACACCGCCCTTTAAAAACCAACAGCGAAAAGTGGCAAATGCCATCTATGTTTAACCAAAAAGATGGCAAAAAGGGCAAACTAGCCATCTATTTAAAGAGAAAACTGGCAAAGACCAAAATGGCAGCAAATGGGGCATGCAACCCATCTAAGCCAGTGTGCCATCGAACAAAACCCTGGGACCATTCCATGCAGGAGCTGGAACAGTTCTTCGAGGAGCTCTATGGCTGCGAGTCCGGCTCCGAATACGCCGCTCGGGAGAACGGGGGAACGGCACGGGGGTTCGGCGTGTGTGTGTGTGTGTGTGTGTGTGTGTGTGTGTGTGTGTGTGTGTGTGTGTGTGTGTGTGTGTGTGTGTTTGTTTCTCCCCGTTTTTTTTTTTGGGGGGGGGGGGTTGCGATGAAACCCCTGAAGTGTGGTTGGCGGTCCCTGGAAGTTCCAACACTGTGTGGTTGGCTGAATTCAAAGGGACATCAACGGGAAACCACCCGAGAGAGGTGCTTGTATTGAGGCGACGGATACCCTTTTTAGGGCGGTCTAAAAGGACTTGTTGCGGGGCTGGGGTTTGCACAGTTTCGACCCATGTTTCTTGGCCGAAGGTCCGGAAAGTGCACGGCTGTTGAGCTTAATTGAGGGATCTACTGCAAACTGACAAGCAACTGCTCGACGTGTTTGCTTGGACTTGTTGAAAACCAGCTACATTCTGTTCCACACTCTTTTTTCGGTCAGATTCACATATCAACCCTTGCCATTCCTGGTTCTACCCAGCAAAGCATTGGGATGCAGATAGCAATTCTCGAAGAGTTGGTCTTGCATGGTACTTTGTTATACTTTGTTCACATCTTGCAAACGCCTTCCAAATCTCTCAGCAACGGCGTCGGCCTTTGCTTGCTGCCCGGAGGGAGACATGTTGTGCCACCCTGTTGGGGACTGTTTCAAAGAGGTCCGCGGTTGTGACAGCGATTTCCGCGTGCCAAATACCCCATGAGTGTTCATTTCGCCGCAACCATAAGGAACATGTCCTAAATGTTTCAAACTGACTCGTAGCCAAGGACACAGACAGTGAAGAGGAGGCGGAGCCAGACGCCGACAAGGCGCATGTGCGCGACGAGCCTTTGGTAATTAGGAAGCTCGCCCCGTCAAAGTGCGTGAGCTATTAGTTTCTTCCAAAGCCACCTGTAGGGATTGCCTTTGTTAGTCTGTCAGTTGGAGGGGGTTCTTTCCCTTTTGGGGGGTTCACCAAAGAAATCCATTTCCTTGACTCAAGAAACGGCGGGATGGCGGAGGTTTCTAGAACCACGACAGTTTTCTGATCTTCCCAATTGTTAAATTTCCTGTGCCAGTTGTGGCTGTTTTTTCGTTGTTTTTTCTCGGAGAGGGTTTCCCTTTAAAACCAACTACACGCAAAAGGGTGCTCTTTCTTGCTGGACATCCACTACAGGTTTGGGTTTCAGGTTTTGGTTAAAACTAGGTGGCATTGGTTTCGGTTTGGTCCCTTTGATAGGGGGCTGTGTCAAGAAGAAGTGTAGGAAAGCCTGATAGTGGATGGTTCTGGTAGGCAAGCAAGGAGAAAAAGGTAGGAAGTCCTGATTGCCTACTAAGCGTCAGCTGAAAGCACTCAGCTGACATCTGGCTGGGTTTGCGGATGCCACTTTGATTTATTCAGGAGCATGGGACGCATTAATCGTATACCTTATTGATCATCAGGAAATTACTACTTGCTGTAACGTAGTGTTCAGCAACATGCCCGCCTGATTTCAAGATGTTGTGAGGTCAACCCCACGACCATGCTCACAACACCGCCCAGTGAGTTTGGCGATTTCAAGGTGTGCAAGTCGCCTTGATCCCAGAAAATCAGCGGGCGATGCCCCCTGACATGGTCCATGATTTCGTTCGGTAAAGGACACTGGCTCTCCGGTACTGGCCATCTATCTTGTCGAGTGAGTTGCGCTTTGAAATAGGAACGGAGCCCCGTGGAGCATTGGCATCCACGTTACTTGAGTTGGATTCCTGCCCTGTTCACAGCATGCTTGGTTAAAGCCCAGCTTTCTTGGGATTGGCCAGGTTTGCAGGGATGGACCGCTCATACGGAATTGAGACAACCACTACTTGCTGGTGCTCAGTAGGGAACGTGGGAATGAACCCAGGGATTCCCTTAGAGGAAACCACCAATTGGATGGCTTTTCTAAGGGTCATTCCATGTCTCATGCACCTCTCGCACCCGCAAGTTGAGACACTCAGGGCTCCTCTTAAAGCCACCATCCGCAGAAGTTTGTAGCACAGTCCGTCAGGAGAAGGACGCCAAGCCCGAGAAGAAGGCGAGGCACATCTTTTGAGAGCGGCAGCTCTTTGCCGCACATTGAAACGTCACAAGCCCTGTCTAGACTTAGTATACATTTTACATTTTACCAGTGGCTCAAAGTGAAGCAAACAATAAAATATACATTCTATAACGGGGCCTAACTCTAATCATGAAGCAGCGTAGGTGGCAACCACTGCAGACTTCATGTTCCTTCGTTGGCTTCCTCTTGCCAGGTTGGTAGTTTGCCCTGATGTGCGTCTTCTTGCCAACAGTCGAGGTGTCAAAACAAGGGCAGGTAAGCGTGGCTTGGCGCAACAAGCTGTACTGGCATTAATTTGGGTTTAGGCCCGTCAAGGGATTTTTGAGCCCCCGCATCTCGTTCCCAAAGCTCGGGGTTTCCATTTAGTTGCCCTTCAACCCTGAAAAGGGCCCCCCTCAACAACAGCCGGTACCCGCATGGTCACATTCCCTTGTAAACAGGATTGACTACCCACATTCTTCCTGAAGATCCACAGTCCTCAAAAGTCGACACCCAGACAAAAGTTGACACCATTCCTGAGTGCCGTCCATGATTCCCTAAGAGTTGATACCATTCCAACTAAAAGTTGGCATGACAATAGTTGACACGTGATGCCAAAAGTTGACACCCAACAGATTCCTGAGCTGATGCTCTAAAAGTTGATCCCCGCCTTTTTTGGGCGGGGCCGCCGTCACCAGCTCGAAGCCGAAGCCGCAGGCCATCCGCATCGTGGCGCTGCGCAGCGAGGCCCTTCAGTGAGCCGCGCGGGGCGGGTCGGAAAGCCATCCACGTCTCCTGAGTTGTTTTTGTTTTCCTCAAGTTTGGTTTGGTGGCGGTTTGGTGGTGTTTTTTCTCAAATTTGGTTTTCTCAAATTTCACTTACTAAAAGTTGAGATCTTGCAGCCGGCATGGATTTTGGGGCCCCGAAATAGGCCCTTTTGACACCTCGATTCAGAGACTCGGGGTGTGGTACGGGTCCCGCGACCGGTTTTGCATACCAAGCCCCGATTGGATCCTAAGTGGGGTGAAGCTCACTTGTTGTAAGAGCTGACTGGCTTTGAGGTCCAAAACACAGGTTTCCGTACGGGAATCAAAAGTCGTTTCTGGGGTCTCACAGAATATGTTCTGTTGATTCTAGTGCAGGGTTGACCACCTATGAACCAGAATCTGGAAATGTAGATTGTTTTAGCTGGGCGCGCAGACCATGATATGTAAAGAACACCAAGAGGGGGGTGACGCTTTAACTTCTCCAGACCCCCCCCCCACCGTTTGAAACAAGTTAGTAGGGAGACTGTTCCAACCATGCGCAGGTTTCTTCCACCATTGTTTTTGTTTGCCTCCTTTTGGGTACACTCTTTGTGTATGGGGTTGAGGGTTTGCTTGACTCTGGCGGGTGATCTTGAAAGCGATTTCATCCTCGTTTCACAAAGATTTGAAATCCAACAATGACAAGCAAAGGGGGAGACACAAGACGAGTGCATGTTGTAGAGTCTGAGGCCAGGTCCTATGGTTGTTGTAGCGGGTCTTCTAACGCGACGAACCTGTCCCTTTCCATGGGAAACCTGGACCAGTAAGAATCAATGATGCTTGTCCAGGCAAAGTAGGTCAAGCACCAGGTTGGTCGATCATATCATCTTGGTTCTTTTTTGGGCACCTGCTTGCCCTGAATTGATCAACCTTTGAATCGCTTGAGGCGCAGGCTTTTTCTTCGTGGGTGGAATCACCTCTGGTATCGCTGATTAGAACTTTGACACGCCTATGCGCGCCTGCGCGCCTTCGCCCCGTGAGTAGTGGTCACCATTTCTGACAAGGAAGTTCTGAGACCATGACTGGATCAAGTCTTGGCAAATGTTCACCTCAAGCTTGGGACGTGGTTTGTGGCGTAGAGGAACTGAAGGCCAACGAGGCATTTGCACAGGCCCAAGGTTGGAAACACAGTCCAGCTTCATGGAACATGACAGGCCTCTTTTTCTGAAAGAGGCCTGGTGGGTTTCATCTTAGCCTCCATTATGCTCAAGCATATTGTTTATGTTTCCCTGTTGGTCTTAAGGGGAATCTATCACTCATGAAAATATCATATATTTTTTCAGGGGAGGTAGTAGTGGGAGGGTACATTCCTTGCGAACCCCCCCCCCCCCCCCCCGATTTTCCATGCATCGGCCTGCTTCCCACTTGCCGAGTGAAAGATGGCTACGCGGCCACATGAGTGTGCCTTTTTGAGGGGACTCCCCAAAAGTTGTAGTTTTCCTGTTGATTTCCCGTGAAAACTGCACAAAAAGGGGTACCAACTCCAAAAAAGGACGAGCCACCCACACGGTAAAGTGGCATTGTCAGCTTCCAGGTCCCAAGAGAGTCTCTCGCAGGGGAAGTTGGTGGGCCGGCAAGTGACCTTGGACATCTTCGGGGATCAGAAGAAGTCTTCGGAGAAGAAGCCGCTTGGACAGTTCTTGGGTATACAGGTAACTCCCACGGACCTGGCTATTGTGCAGTTTGTTTTGTGTAGCTTCGCGCCAGTTTTCGCTTTGGAAGTCCATTGAGCCAGAGTTCTTTGGAGAGCTGACTTCGGCGGATTGGTTTCGGCGGATCGAATTTCTGCAGAGGCAAGCCATTTGGGAACTTGCTTCATGGAAGGGTTTGGTGGCTGCTTCGGGTGTTCAGCGCCAATGTGCAGAAGAAGCATTATTCCTCGAGCCTCTCCAAAAACTTGCGATCTGGCAAAGGCCCAGGACAACTTAGACTCCCTGCTTTGGGAGTCTAAGTGTGTTAGGCTCGGAGATCCACCACGCTTCTTGAAGCCTTCTTGAAAGGGCCCGGAAAATAGACGGCTTATCCAGGGTGACCATCTAAACCCCGAAGGAGTCATCCCTGTCATCAACATTTTGGCTCAGACACCTAAAACAGTCCGGGCCGGTCATTTGGAATGCATAGTCCGGGCATGAGATCTTCATTTGCTGCACCTGGGTTGTTTCATTGACCTGTGGTAGATGAAGGGACTTGATACACATCGCTACTACCTATTGCACCTGTGCGGGGGCATTTCATTTGGTGGTCGAGGGCCAGCAGGGATATGTTCAAGCCATAAAGATGATGGGTAATAGTTGGAAGGGCTTGATTCGAGGGAACCTCGTCCTGCTTGGGCTGGCGGTGCTTTTTGAGCGAAGGAAAGTGGTGGATGAAGATGACGAGGATTGCGAGGAGGAGGAGCAGCCGTCCACAGTACAATTCTGAGCCTTGAATGCATCGGCGCTTTCCTATTTAGTTGATTTGGTTGCTTCTTGGCGCCTCGCAGGGGGTGGTCATCCATGGGTGTTTTCTCGTGATCTTGGCGATTGACTGGTGATTTGGAGCAGCGACAGCGCACCGGATTTGACTTCACAACATGAGCGCGAGTGGTTGGGCTGTCACGGGATGTCCCGGATGTGCCGCACTTTTAGTCCAAAGTCGAGATCCCAGTCCTCCAAAAATCATATGCCCCTCACGACCTGCTGGTGCTAAGTAGGAAATGTGGGAATGAACCGTTTGGGGATCCCCTTAAAAGGAAACCGTCACTTGGACAGGTTTTCTCAATTCCATGTCTCATTCCCCGCCTGTCACACCAAGACACTTGCTGAGCTTTGGCCCTTGTGGGCCACCACTGCGGGTCGGAGGGGTTGGCTTCGTTGCACCCCTTCGTAGTCTCTTTCAGAGTTGACACCCCGGAGAATACTTGGGAGATGTGGTCTTTAAAGGGACCCCAACTCAAACAAGGGGTACTAGTACCAACTCCAAAAAAAGACACACCCACCTAAGAGAATGGCTTGGATTTTTTCCGGCATCGCCCGCGTTTTTGCTTCAGAAAGAGACTGGCTCCCGCGGAAAGCTGCGAGTTGTTTCGGTTGAATCCAGCTCCGTCTCTTTGAGGGTACCCTCTTTTGGGTGATTTTAAAGGGATCCAAAAAGGAAGATCACCATCAGGGGAAAAAAAAAACACATTGTTTATTAGTAGTGATAGATTCCCTTTAACACCAATTGGGGTCCTATGTGGGTTTTTGAAAATAGACATACGTACCCACATTGAGGCTGGCACAGATCCGCTTTTTTCCGGTTTGCGGTGTTATCACTTATTTTGGGGTACCCCTATTTGAAGACACGTCCCTACCAAACCCCATCACAACTTGAGCTGAGGCTTTGACGGAGCTGTGGTGGATGAAAGTGCCCCCTGGGCAGAGTTGGCGCTGTATTTTCGCGTGGTTGGTTCCCCCGATATGTCGCTGGTTCCCTGCAAACCATGAAGGGATGAACTTCCGTGTCGAGCATCCTTCGCTGGCCAACCCAGAGATGCCCAGTGGAGCAACACCGTGTTGCAGAATGTGGGCTCCTCTCAAATCAGCAACCCCAAATTGGATGGATACCCTCACACGGGTTCCCCGAACCAATGGGGTACCATTTTGGGGTAGGTGAATTCACCACCCATTTTAGGACCTATTTTAGTGGGGATTGGGATGTTTACTGGGGGTACGATTTGGATTTTGACCCATGGCCACATAGCGAAAAAGGAACACATGACACATAGACATTGCCATTTCCTTGCGCAAGGGATTGGCATCTAAAGTACCAGTCAGACCTGAGGATCGAGCTATGTGTATCCGAACACGTCTTGGCCAGCTGGGCTGGTGACTGTCCAGGTGCTGTGACATCAGCCTCTGTAAGTTTGGCAAGATGGTAAGCCAGGGCGAGCCAAGCGTCAGTTGGATTCTGCCTACTTGAGAGTAGAACGCTTCTGAAGCAGCTACAAGCTTGGGTCTCATTGAGGTCAGGAACCCTTATTTGAGTTGGGAGCTGACTCTAGCCCTGACGTTGCGTTCGATGCCTCGTTTTCGCTTTGTCTTGAAATCTGTGGAGGGGCAAGGGTTGGGACCCGCTTGCTCGCATGCGTTCGCGCTCAGGACACCTCTGCTCTGCTGAAGGGCGAGTGGCGAGCGGCCAACACCACCCCCGAGCCCGGCATGGAGGACGTCCCCATGATCACTGCAACTCGCTCAGCGCACAACCCCACGCAATGGGAGGAGGGCGTGCAACCTTTTCGCCGGCGTGGGGTTTGGGTTTTGGTCCGTGAAGGGAAGCCAAATGGTGTGACAGGAAGTAGCGTCTCAAAATCGGCGGCTCTCAAGTTGCGTCCTGTGCTATTTGGGTTTGCATCTCCTCATCTTGAGTGCGGACACCTCCCCCACCTCGGGGCGTGCATTGCATGGTTTCAGCTTTGCTCGCGCGCGCGGCGTTGTGGCAAAAGGGACCCACCATGTCAAGAAGTTCAAGGATAATTCCACTCGCAGAGGCCCGCTTGCCCTTCTTGGGCTTCATTCGCTGCGACATTCCAGGGGGCATTCATGTTTTTGTCACTATATGGTGGTTATCTCCATCTTTGGACTCTAACTTTTTGGGAAGCAGTGGATTTCCGATTGGACCCACAGAAAACGAAGCTTGGTTCAGATGGGTCAACAGCAATGCAAGCTTCATGCTTGGGTCGGCCTCTAGCTATGGTTCCTGGTGGTTCCACGCTTCGTTTGGGGCAATCTCAACTGAGCCACAATCACAATCTGGGTAAGTGAAGGTCAGGAAGGAACAGTCCCAACCAGAATGATTGGCGCGGCCGCCTTTGTAGTTAGTTCTTAACATTGGTTTGGGTAGACCAAAACTCATCTTCAGTAGCCTTTGTTTGATTGACTTCAGCCTAAAGCAATGAGCATCAAGTTCAATACAAGGTTTTGCTTGCTGGTGCTCCGCAGGGAATGAGGGCATGACCCCTATAACCAATCCAACTGGTGGTTTCCTTTCAAGGATTCCCTTCGGTTCATTCCCGGCACCCCGAACGGTCCGGAAAGTCTCCAGGACCCTGATGGGTCCATGACCCCTTCATTTTGGGGAATGACCAACCATTTTTTAGGCGTCATGGAGACTCCGGAGTCATTCCCTACACCTCTCGCAAGCGACCGCGACCGCCGGTGCCCGAGTCAGTGACCGAGTCGCCGAGTCACTGAGGCGGGGCGCTGGAGCGCTATGCGGGTGGTGGACGAGAGCTCGCGGCTGGTGGGGCTGTGGCGCGTGTCCATCGGACTTCAGGACGGTGCCCAGGCGGGAGAGGAGCTCATGGCTCTGGCGGGTCATACTGTGGATGGGTCCTCGCCACCTAAGAAGCCATGCTTGAAGCCATATTTTGTTGGTATTTACAGGAGAATCATCATTCCAGGTTTCTTAGGTGGTGCGAAATGGATTTTGTCCATCCACAGTATCTCTGGCGGTTGGATCGGTCCAACTGGTCTGGCAGCTGCCAGGGGTGGATTCCTATATGGCTGTGGCTCAAGATTAAACCACCAGGAATTGGACCGCAGGTTTTACTCCTTGTTTCCATTTACCAGGGCAAGCCATTTTGGGGATTCCTATTTTTGACCAATGGCCATATGGGTGTGGGTCAAAAATAGGAATCCCCAACATGGCTCGCCCTGGTAAATGGAACCAAGGACTACAACCTGCGGTCCAATTCCTGGTGGTTTAATTTTGACCCGTACCCATATTTCCATTTTTTTGGCGATCACCTTTTTGGCCCATGAAAGATGAGTGTCCCTTGGTGGGGGGGTGATGTCTTAAGGGGAAATGTACGGAGTCCTGCTTGCTTAAGAGGGTCTTTTAATTTGCCCTGTTGGTTTTGAGGGGAATCTATCACTACCGGAATTTGACTTATGTTTTGTCCAGGGGACGGAAGCAAATGGAGGCTAGTGGTTGCATTTGGCGGCGGTTCTCGAAATTGCTTTTGGGGTTGGTTCAAGCGGCGTCGGCGAGAATTTAACCCCACCTGTTGACTTTTGAGCCAGCGCCAGCGCCAGCAAAAGTCACGACCACCGCCACCACGACCACCACGACCACCACCACCACCACCAGTAGTTGTATGTTCTTACCTGGGAGTCCGTTCCTTTCTTGGAGTCCGTTGCTGATTTCAGGGTTTGATTGCCAGACTAACCTTACTGGTTTCAGCTTGGTGAAGTATTTGCCAGACTCAACCAGCCTTCTGACCTGCCCTTTTCTTGCTGGTGCACAGCAGGGAATGTGGGCATGAACCTGGAGGTCCCCATTCAGGAAACCACAAGGGGATGGTTTTTCTTGGATTCATTGCCTCATTCCCTGCGTCTCTTGCACCAGCAAGTCTTGGGGTTTCCTCCTAGCTGACTTTCTGGGGGTCAGAGTTCTGACTGCCCGTGCCAGGCCTATGCCTTCACCATGTGGCTCACGGCGTCTCGGCGTGAGCAAACCGATTTCGCAGGAGGGCGCCAGGGACATCTTGTGAAATCGGGGGGTTAAAGTCGGAACTGTGTCTTGTCAATACCGCACAACTTGCAGCCAAGAAGCTGTTCTGAGATGCTGAGGTGCCTGTCAGGGGCGGCGGTTCGGACAAAACACTCGCTCCAAGATACAGCCGCACATAGCCACACACACACACACGGTCGTCAGCCGCATAGGTGGTTGACATTGCGACCTGCGCGGATGCTCCTTAACCGTCACAGCATGACACCGGCAATGCTGCTCAGATAGCGGCATCGGGGGTTCTCATTGTTTGGAAGCACCTGATTGGCTTTCAAAGGAGCTTGCTTCAGGTCCCTTTTCGGTAGCTTTGCTGGTGACTTGGGCCTTCATCGCAGGTTGTTTTTGTTGAATTGCTTCGGAAGGTCTTAGTCAAGGAGTCAACATCGGACGGAGACACAAGTCCTGTAGCTCTTTTACGCGTTTGGAGCCCGTTGACTAGCATGTTTGTGCAGGGTGTTTCCAGTCAAGCCTTGCTCGGCTCAACTGGGACGGGTGATCATCAGTCGTTCGCCACTCGTGAGGTGTTCTGTAAAACTTATGCGTATACTGTATAATATATATATATATATGCTACCCCCCCCCAGGTACCCAGGTTTGGGCTTGGTTCAGATGTGCTTTGACCGCGGAAGCAGGCAGGAAGAATAGCTCAGATTTGCACACTGGGAGACCAGAGGAAGGAGGTTTGCCTCATTGAAGAAAGACGCCTTGGACGTGACCCATGCCCTTTTTCAATTTTTCAATGGCTCTTCCACACAAAATTCAAATTCACATATCTTCCCACACAAGCCATGTCTTCTTTCAAAGGCTCTTCCACAGATAATTCACATATCTTCCCACACAAACCATGCCTTGCTTCAAAGACTCTTCCACAGAAAGTTCACACATCCTCTCTCCCAACACATGTCTTTCTACATGTCTTCTTTCAATGAAACAAAGGCAGCATATGTGAAAGAGTTGCCAAGGAAAGTGAATCCTGTGTAGAATAAAACCAGGCTATGGCTGGGACAGTTTGTGTTACATAAATGGTGGTTTTACATGATATTTACTGTTTTTGCTGTACTTTTATGAATCACTGTAACCCTGACTCTTCCACAAAGACTCACATATCATCTCACACAACACATGTCTTTTTCAATAACTCTTCTCTACAGAAAATTCACATATCCTCTCACCCAGAACATGCCTTCTTTCACAAAGGTTCACATATCCTGTCATGCTCCGCAAATGTTGCGCAACATTTGGAATTTGTTGCGCAACATTTTCCTGGTCCAAAAAACAAAAAGGCAATTCAAAAAAACAACAAAGAATCCCAGCCATGGTGGGGGGTAGGATTGGTTTTTGGTTTTTTTGGTTTTTTGTTTTTTGTTTTTTTGTGAATTTTTGTTTTGTTTGGTCCACAAAATGGCCTTGCACGAAATGCATGAGTTCAATCAAAACACACTGTAAATATCAATGGTTTTGATACATGATGCAACAACACCTGGGTGCTGGGGGGTACCATATATATATATATACTTTTACATTTCAATATTATATATCTGTCTATCTATCTATCTATCTAATCGAATCTAATCCTATCTAATCTATCTAATCTGTCTAAACTATCTAATCTATTTAATCTATCTAATCTATCTAATCCATTTAATCTTTCTAATCTATCCAACCTATCTAATCTATCTAATCTATCTATCTATCTATCTATCTATCTATTTATATATTTATCTATCTATCTATCTATCTAATCTATTTAACCTATCTAATCTATCTAATCTATCTAATCTATTTAATCTATTTATTTAATCTATCCAGTCTATCTAATCTCTAATCTAATCTCTAATCTAATCTCTAGTCTAACCTAATCTAATCTAATCTATTTACCTATTTAATCTATTTAATCTATCTAATCTATCTAATCTACCTAATCTATTCAATCTATTTAACCTATCTAATCCTATCTAATCTATGTAATCTATCTAATCTATCTAATCTATCTAATCTATCTAATCTATCTAACCTATCTAATCTATCTAATCTATTTAATCTATCTATCTATTTAATCTGTTTAATCTATCTAATCTATCTAATCTACCTAATCTATTCAATCTATTTAACCTATCTAATCCTATCTAATCTATGTAATCTATCTAATCTATCTAATCTATCTAATCTATTTAATCTATCTAATCTATCTAATCTATTTAATCTATCTAATCTATCTAATCTATCTAATCTATCTAATCTATCTAATCTATCTAATCTATCTAATCTATCTAATCTATTTCATCTACTTAACCTATCTAATGTATCTAACCTATCTAATCTATCTAATCTATTTTAATCTATTTAATTTATCTAATCTATCTAATCTATTTAACTTATCTACTCTATGTATCTAGTCTAGTCTAATCTTATCTTATCTTACCTTCTCTTATCTTGTCTTATCTTATCTTATCTATCTATCCATCTATTTATTTATCTATCTATCTAAGCTATCTAATCTATCTAATCTATCTAATCTTTCTAACCTATCTAATCTATCTAATCTACCTAATCTACCTATCTAATCTATCAAGTCTATCTAATCTATTTAATCTAGTTAATCTGTTTAATTCATCTATCTATCTATCTAATCTATCTAATCTATTTAATTTATTTAACTGGTTTAATTTACCCAATCTATCTACCTAATCTTTCTAATCTATCTAATCTAACTAATCTATCTAATCTATTTAGTCTATCTCATCTATCTAACTGATCTAATCTATCTAATCTATCTAATCTGTTTAATCTACCTAATCTATCTAATCTATCTAATCCATTTAATCTACCTAATCTATGTAATCGATCTAATCTATCTATCTATCTATCTATCTATCTAATCTATTTAATCTATCTAATCTATCTTTAGAGTATTTAATCTATCTAATCTATCTAATCTATCTAATCCATTTAATCTATCTAATGTATCTAATCTATCTATCTATCTATCTATCTATCTAATCTATCTAATCTATCTAATCTATCCAATCTATCTAATCTATCTAATCTATTTAATCTATCTAATCTATCTAATCTATCTAATCTATCTCACCTATCTACTCTATCTATCTATCTAGTCTAGTCTAGTCTAGTCTAATCTTATCTTATCTTCTCTTATCTTATCTTATCTTATCTATCTTTCCATCTATCTATCTATATATATATATACACATATTGTTGAATATGATCTCTCCCTCTCTCTGTCATGGACATGCCTTCCTCGGTACGCCATGTGAAGGTTGTTATTGATGGCCTTTTTTGATGACCTTTAGTCAGCAGAGGTGCTTTGAGCAAGACCCACGAGGAATAGTGGGCTCAGCTGGCAGGCTAACTGATTCCAGTGCTTGACTTTGGGATTCGCTTAATAAGGCCACGGCATCTGAAGCATAAACATTCTCTTGCATTCGCTGAATCACATTTTCTGTTTTTAGCCTGTTATCTTTTACTGGACTAGTACTTTTGCTGTTTGATATGTTGTCCACAAAACGTCATCGCAAATGGCAGCCCTTAAGCAGCCAGGCGGACATACATCCCCGTGTTGAAGGGTTGTTCAACAATGGAAGCACAAGTAAAGAGCACTGCGTTCCAAGATGGGAACCCGATTTTTGTGAACCATATAGCAAGGCATGTCCCGAATCAAGAGTTATACCCAAAAAATGACTCCCGCAGCAAAATGCTAGGGCCGAAATCAGTAGAATCGTGGTGCACTTCAAAACCAAATCCAGCCAGGACTTGAATGTATGCAAGATCAAAATCAAAATCATGTGTACTTCAACACCAAATCTAGTCATGATTTGCGAGTTTAGAAGCTGTACTGGCGGGATAGCATCGTCAGTTGTTGGCGTGGGGCAAAAAGAGTCCCAAGCTGTCACGAAGACTGGCATGACTGGAGTCCCCTCCGACCAATTAACATGGCACCTGACGTTCGGGGGGTCCTGATTTGAACAGTTTTCCTTTTTAAAGTCAACGGGTCCCGAACATCAGGTTCCATGTGAAAAGGGTTTGCTATGAACAACAATCACTCCCCATTCCATAATGTCTGAACGGTGGTGCGAAATGGATTTCGCATCCATCCACAGTATGAAGAACAGTTCAAAGTCTAGGGGTTGATCCCCCATTCTTTTCAACCATCGCTCTTTCCAAAAACCGGCCGTTTTCCCCTCGGTTTCCGGAGGTTTTCTAGAAAGAAGGATCCCTGGAAAGACTGGAAATGGAAGGTACCACTAGATTTTTTTTGACCTTTTGGTTTTTCCATGATTCCCATTTTTAAACCTGGGCCCCAAAAGGTGATCGCCTTTTTCTGGGTCCGAACTGGGCAAGTGAGAAACGGATCCTGCCAGGTGCACTTTGCCGTGGAGTCCCGCTCCGGCGCGGTGAATGGCCTGCTGGTGGAGGCGGGGGAGTTGTGATTTCGCCGTGCGAGCCAAACCCCACACAACGTTTCGAGGGACACCAAAGGGAAAACTGAGGTTTGGCTTCGAAACGTCGTCGGTTTCCCACCATTGATGGTAGGGGAAAGCACCAAACACCGTAGGGAAACCCACCATTGACGTTTTCGAGGGACCCCAATGTGTGGGTTCCCCTTTTTAGATGAGACAAACCATATTTGTTCTCTTTATTTGTGTGGGTATTATTTTTCCTGCAGCTTTGGCCAACAACTTGACCTCCTAGGTTCATACATGAGTTCACACACTTTCCCTAGTGCTTGTTTTCACAACATAGCCTCACTGCTCAACTGCTGAATGTAATCCTAGCAGAACGAAATGATAGCTCCTGTTTGGTTTGGCTAGTCGGAGATTGAGCCCCTTTGTGTGAACTTGGCGCGGGAAAGCTGTTCTCATTCACCCACCTTGACCAAGAAGCTTTTCTGTATAGGTGTTGTTTCAAGTGTAGTTGGTGCATCCATCAAAGTCTGGAGCCAATCATTTGTGGCAGTGTCCTAGAGTTGCGAACCCCTTTTGGATGATGTTGAAAGGAAATCAAAGAAGACCAACCACTCAAATGGATCACTTCTTGCATACCCCCTCCAAATATAGTATGTATACATATATAGATTGTATCTATGGTTTCAACAGACACCAAGGATGTCTGCGTGGCCCATCATGTCAGGTTGCTTGCTTTGCACGCATGTCATTTGCCTAGTTTGGGGTCCTTGGTGCGAAATCATGGAATCACCAGACGTGTTTCAGCTTGTCAGCACCAGCCGTTCACAAGCCCAGAGTGGTTTGCAAGCGAAGGGAGGATCAAGCATGTGTGGGTACTTGTTTGAACCAACCGTCTTTCGTTTCGCATTCCTTCGTCTGTCACGTCTCAACTCAGGAAGACACACAGCCGCTCAGAAACTCACTGGCAAATGATTGAACCACCAGGTGAACTAGGAATTGCCATGCACTTTCCACCTAACCAAAAAGGACACTTAGGCCGACTTTGGCCCACCTCTTTTTTTAAGAATCGAATCGCCATCTACTTCCACCACCAAAAAGGACCCATAGGCCCACCTCGTTTGACAAATCGAGCGGGTGCGTTGATCCCAAACCGGCCGCCGGCCAAGGGCCCCGGTCTGGACGAGGTCGGCGGCAAGGCCTGCGAAAGGAGTTCCAATCCGGTTCAGCGGGAGCAATGAAGGCTTCTTTTGGATCTAAGGTTTTGTTTGCCCTAGGCGCCAAGCACTACAATCGCGACTTATAGCCGGGGTACCCCTTTTGGTTTGTTTGTTTGTTTTTGGGCACCCGAAGGAGACGGAATGTTTGGGCAGCCGTGGTTTGCTTTTCGAGTTGGACATGTCGTCATTGTTATTGGGAGCATTCTGTCGAGGCATATACTCCTGAAGCATCTCGTAGATTTTGGATGGACTGAAACGGATTCCTGCGCTGTGAGGGAGAGGTCGTGGCAGTTTTGAGAGCACCGGTTTGCTGACCCCAATTGAGTGCTGATCATGCTTTGCTGGCCGGTTTAGAAGGGCTCCAGCTTCCTGAAGGGGGATACATCGGACTGGGGGAGTGTGGGGCTGGGCGCACGTGTGACTTGAGCCTCAAGTATGGCCCGGATCGAAATCCCTTATCCAGGGCACAAGTCACAAGTCTAGTTTGCAGAGAAGACCTGAAACAGACTCAGTTAGATGGGCCAACACTTGGCTTTCGGAGGCCAACATCGAGATTCCTTCGGGGACTGACAGGCAGACCAAGCTGCTTTTCCTTTTCTGGAAGATTGGCATGGAACCCACCCTAACAGAACTTATGTTTATGTAGGGTAATCAATCCGTCTCTTTCTTCGTTGGACCCCTTCTCAGGACACCCCGGGGCCCAGATCGCAGGTGACTTCTCCATCTTCGGTTCTCAAAACTTGCCATGATAGACAGATCGACGCCTCAGAGCTTCCTGGTGAATGCGATTTTGTGCTGTGCTTCATCATTTGTTTGTTCAATTGTGGGCCTTGCTGGTTGCTTAAGCCTGAAAGGGGCCATGAACGCATGAACTATGTGTGTTAAAGGGAATGGAAACACCTAGTTCAGCCATCCTGCTCTCGTTTGCTACCTGTTGCGTCCGCAGCCAACACATGCTGCTTTGCTGCAATGAGTGGTTGTTTAATCACAGTGCATAATGTACTCATGATATTCCGTGATATATTTATGTATCATTCGTCATGGCATGCGCATGTCATGTTCAAGAAAGAAGCCTGCTACCATTTTTGGATCGGGGCAAACTAGAGTGGCCTAACCAGCCAATTTAGAGAGGTCCAAATCTTTTGGAGCAAATGCCATTGCAGGGATCCAAACATGAGTGTGTACCTTTTTGAGACGGGCTTGACAGGAACAACTGATATGATTCGCCCTGAACAAAACAGCTGGTACAAGCCTTGCGTATTACCAGGCCCATCGGACGCCCAGACACAGACACACACACCCACACACCAACACCCACACCCACACCGACACCCACACCCCCACACGCACCCACGCACGCATGCAAGGACGCGCGCACGCACGCACGCCGGCAGGCACCCGCACGCACCCGCAGGCACCCGCACGCACCCGCACGCACCCACACTCACCCGCACGCACTCGCACGCACCCGCACGCACCCGCACGCACCCGCACGCATGCACGCACCCACGCACGCACGCACGCACACATATCCACCCGTCCCATCCGTCCCACGCACGTACGCACTCACGCATGCACGCTCGCACGCATGCACGCCCCTGAGCGCACGCCCGCACGCACGCAGACGGACGCGCACACGCACACGCGCACCCGCTCGCTGACACCTGCGGACACACGAGGACACACACGCACGCCCGCGCGATACACGCGGACACACGAGGACACTCAGCGGAGACACACGGACACACGCAGACTCACTGATACACAGGGAGTGGGGGAGGTTGGGAGTGGGGAAAGGGGAGAGGGAAGGGGGGCAGGGAGGGGCGAGGGCGGGGGGAAATGTGTGTCAAGTGGAATGTAGTCCGCTCATATATCGGGCCTGTGTTGAGCTCAAGCTTGGCCAGATTCAACGGGCAAGTTTTTCATGATGTTGTCATTGCCATGTTGGTAAATCTCACCGAGCCCGAGCTCACATGTGAACAGGTGCTTCTTCCTCGTTTCAAGCTGGCAAAGTTAGAACTGGCTCCGCTGGCCTGCCAGCCCTGCCTCATTAGAATTCTCACTACTAAACTGCTCAGTTTTCACGCTTGGGCCATTGCCTGCAACTTTCAGAACAGCCATCCTCTTGCTCCCCGCCCTTACAAGCCCAAGAAGTTGATGACTTAATGTGCGTCGGGCAGAAAACTGGCCCCTTGAGTGTGTGCATGGAGCTTCATGCACACCGTTCATGGCTTGGGCGGTCTAGTGTGGACAACGCAGGTGCGAAATCCCGCAGAATTGCGCCTGTCATGTTCTGTTTGCACTGGTGGCTATCCACGGGGAGACATCAACGGAAAAACCGGCAAAGGTGCCAGGAAGGTTGAAAGCCATGTCAGGCAGTTTCGTGCAGTTGCTCAATGAAGCATATTGTGATCTGAAAATCGCGTTTGACCTCCCAATGGCACGCAGATACTGGAAGTGGCCTGAGCTGTGGGGCTTCATCAGTCAGTACAAAATGAGTAAGTATGAGTTCCATGGCTGTAGGATCGGCATCGCCGGCAGAAATGGATCGTTGCTAGCACTACACACCGGGTTCTGAACTGCAGTAAGGCTGGGCTGGTCGGTTTCATGTCACTTGTTCACCGTAGAAGGCCCACGCTTTCTGACATCGCCAACTGCACAGGCGCAGGCAAGTTGGCAACAAGTCTTTGCTTCAAGTGTTTTAGGAATGGACATGTCTGAGAAATCAATTGGTACACCGAAAAACAGAGGAGCCCACGCAGGGTTTGTCCCGCGCGTGTTTCGGAAGAGCGCCAACGGGGGTTGGAGGCAAAGGGGGCTTTCTTTTTAACCTCAAGCGTTCTCGGCCGTCCGTGACAAGTGGCGCGCGCCCCCTTAGCCAAAATGGCAAGCCCCCTGACCAACGACGCTTTCTTCGTAGCCACTTCTGGCAGAGAGGGCAGTCGCGCTTACCGCCGCCGGCCGTAAGGACAACCGCCTTTTTTTCAGCGCAGCATATGGTCATATCTGTGCTGGATATGGCGAGGTTGCGCTTGCGGCCGCCGTCCGTAAGCACAACTGCTTAGGATCTGAAAACCTGGTTGCTACGGGGGCGCACGCGCATTGTTTCTACTGGGCACAGATGCAGTCGGGCTGCATCACGCAAAGCGACGCAGCTGCAACTCCAGCTGCAACCATAGTTCTGACCCAAAGAGTAATCCAAACATTTGGGCGAGAAGAACTGAAAGCGCCCCAACCCCGTTTGCTACAACCCCGAACGTTGACATCTTTCCGAATGTTTTGTCGCACGTTTTTGAGATTTTGCGAAGAAACCCAGGTCTGAAACCTCACAGACACTCTGGGCGGTCACTGCAAAGGAAAAGGGCGCTTGTTTGCTTGTGCGTGTGTGTTGAAACTTTGTGGGGCGGGGGGGCCCCAAGATGGCGCTCATTTGCTTGCACCCATGGGTTTCACTGTGGAGAAATGTAATCTGATGTAATGCATGTTTGTACATGCGTGTATGTATCAATGTGTGCATTTCTGCATGTATTCATTCATTCGCGTGCACCAATGTAAGTGTGTCAGCGCATGCAAAACAACGTGTGTGTGTGTGTGTTTGCGTGTTAGTGTGGATGCTTGTCCTGCCGGGCCTCAAGGAGGTTCCTGTCCTCCGTCAGAGCAGGGCGCCAAACCATTTTCAACGCCATCTCTCAGAATTGTTGCGTCGTGCGCCAGGTCAGGCAATGCTATACACATTGCAGACCTTCGCCGTGAAGTGTGTGGAGAGAACCTATGCGGAAACGCATTCGACGGGAAGTTCATGTTTTGTGTCTGCTGGGCTGCCAGTGTGGTGAAGATGCTCGAGCCCCACGACTATTTGCAGTTGGAGCTGGCTGAGTGTCTTTTTGGCTTTGATGGGGGGCAAAATGGAGGGGGGGCAAAATGTGGGGGGGGGAGGGGGTAAACGAGAATCCAGAAGTCCAGAAATCGACAGATCCAATCCAGAGATCCAGGGATCAGGGATCCAGATTCCAGAGACCCAATCCAGAGATCCAGAAATCCAGCTGACGTTTTTTGCTACATGCACACAATACACATTAAATTTATAGCAAACATAGTAACCACATCAACACAGAACACGCCCCATGCCAAAAGCATGGTCATTCTGGACCAGGCGTGGGGATTCTGATCAGGTTCTACTATACACACGCGCATCGAGTTTAACCACTTGGGCAGAGACCCGATATTGGGGATCAAAAAGGTTTTGTTCCCTTCTTGAGTGTGGGACTCTCGAATCAAACACAACTAGAAGTTCTCATGGCAAAGGCCGGCCGTGATCGCCCGCCAGGCGGTGAAGGCCACGGTGGACGGATCCCTGAGCAGCCGCTCCCTGCGGTTGCAGGCAGACGGAGATAGGTGAGCTCGCCTGGGGGCAGCGCAAGGTGCATGGCCTTCCGTGCTCTCGACCCAGATGTGTCGCAGCATCCCCGCACATCGCTTGGAACGTCGGCTCATTTCCTTGATGGTCAGGGCATGCACAACGTGCTTAGAACCCCCAGCCCCCCTAGTTCCGACCGACTCTTTAGCCAGGGTTGCGCATTTCGCTGACCAGAGCCTTCTGACCTGTTTTTTGGTTTCGTGCGGCACGAGGTGCCTCTCATCAGGCGCCCCCTACTTGATGGTTTGGATTGGTGGCTTGTAGATTTGAACACTCGGTTTTTGTCGGGGGCACATGCGAAACCAGCAATCCCCCCAACGGAGGGAAGGGATTTTTTGCCCTCAAAACCAAGGGATTTTTTCTGTGCATCTGGCGCCAGGTGAATGGCTGGAAGGGCCGGGCCATGCTGGAGGGCCAGCTGGACCGCAAGGGCGGCGCCATCGCCTCCATCACAGGCCAGCGAGAGTTGGGATGGGATGGGGCATGACCCGAATGGCACGCATTTGGCGGGCAAGCTTCCAAGAGGTTGTTCCTCTTCAAGGGAAAGAACATGACAGCCATGGATGATGCAAATGTGTCCAACATTTAGCTTGGTCTCTGCAGTGGGAACACCCACCAGCCAGCTCGACGGAGAAGGCCATCTAGGCAAGGTCGGGGACTATCTCCAGCATTCCCACGCGAAATGGCTAGACACGTAAAAGGGTTGCGGCTCTACGTTTCCTTCCAGTGGATACACTTCCTTTTGATTCCTGCAAGCTTCGTCCTCAACAGGGTCAAACTCACGTTCGTTCAGTGTGCCACGAATCTCTCACTTTTTCATCAAGCATATTTTCTGGGCTCGCGGCGAGGCGACCGCGGTCTCAGTGCCACCCTTTGGTTGCGCAGTGGTTGCCTGTGGGGACACAAGTCGGCATCCTCGTTTGTTGGCTGATTGATTCCCAGGGACACCCACCAGAGAAGGAAACGGTTCCACCCCTCTGTCAAAACCGCCTGCTCGATTCATAGCAGCTGGCATTGACCGAAACAGGTCCGACAGGTGGAATCTAGGGGTTACAGCAGTCACCCACTTCTCGTTGGCTTGACTCATTTGGGTTATGGCGGTTTCTGGGTGGGTCGCTTGCTGCTGAAACATGACCAGCCCACAACCAGATTAGGTTTTTTGCTTTGTTCTTTCGGAAGAAGACACCCAAGACGTGGTTTCTTCTTGGGCTCCTATAGGGAGTCGTAGCTCTGCTTTGTCAGCGAAGTGGCAAAGCGCTTTTTGAGGGGTTGACATCTGACAACAAATCCTTTTCCAAAGGGTAAACCACCCCTGGAACAAGATTCATCTAGCTCGGGCGCAACTTCGAGAATTAGCCAAAATGGACAAAAGTTAGTGGACATGGGAGAATTCGAGGTTTCGTTTCCTTTCTGGTTCTTGATTGAGGGACATGTTTCATGACTGTTCAACCCCATTGTAACTGGGGTAATCAACTGGAGGTTTAGTTCTCTCACAAGGCCAAGGTTACCCTATAGCCTATAGTGGACACGGAGAATTTGAGGTGCTCTTTCCCGGTTAGCTGTCCAGGCAACCATTTGCTGCAACGGAAGATTCTTTCTGTTCCCCTGTTGGTGTTGCAGGGAATCTAACACTTGACGTATCATCTCATTTTTGTCCAGACGTATAATTCCAAAATATGATATTCCCTGAAACGAATATTGATTGTGTTCCTCTGTTGCTTTTGCCGGCATGTATCACTGGACACATTTTCTCATTCTTGTCCAGACGTATAAATCGACGAATGGCCAACAAAGCGGCTTGGCTTCGGGTCGCCGTGGCTAGGCTTCTGGTGGTCCCTGGACGCCAACGAGATCTCGGGGACCTGGTCCGCCTCACGGCTGGACAGCACGGTGCTGGAGAAGCTCATTGAGCCCAAGCTCACCGGCGAGCCGCCCCTGGCGCCCATGCCTCACATAGCGGTTTGAGCAGGGCTCCTTAAAAGATCTCCATTTTGCAGCCATTTGAAACATGTTGCCTTTTTCAACACCAAAATGAAGGGACACCACCATTTACAAGTTGCAATGTTCAGGTGTTTTTCATGTAAGGATCCCTTATTGAGTCGCTTGAGGCGCTTGAGGCGCGGAATCGGATAGGTACCGATTTGAGCCATAAAGAACACATCAAGCTGTTGAACTTGGGGTTCGGATACTCCAGGAGTGTCTTAAAAAAGCACAGGAAGCTGTTGAACTTGGGGTTCGGATACTCCAGGAGTGTCTTAAAAAAGCACAGGAAGCTGTTGAACTTGGGGTTCGGATACTCTAGGGATCTGTGTGTGTGTGTGTCTGTTTCTGAACGTGGGGTTTGCCTTTTTGGTGCCCGTGGAAAGAATCGTTTTGACATTTGGATGCTCGATCTTGGCGGAAATCGGACGGATTCGCCGGAGCTGGGTACCGATTTGTGCCATGGAAGCACCGAGCTTTTGAACTCGGGGCTCGGATACTCCAAGTGCGTGCACCCTTTTTCGGGAAACTAAAAGAAGCCCGAAGCTCATTTGCGGGATTCCATACCCTATTTGCAGACACATGTGTTTGCTGGGATCGGTTGGATGGGTCGATTTGTGCCATGAAACAACATCAAGCTAGCATTGAACTTGGAGTTACGGGAGAGGGTCTAATCATTTGCCATAAAACATATTTTCACTTGGAGTAGGGTCATCAACCTCGGGATGTGAGGCAGGCATGCTTACCCGAGACCGGCCCCTGGCCCATGGGCTCGAAAGACCGAGGTCTCACAATCCAAAATCAAGCTGGGACGGAGCTGTATGCAGTCATGTCTTGTTGTGTCCAAACATCGGTAATTACTGTTGGGTTGACAATCCATTTGCATCACCAATTTCTGATGAATTGCCTGGAACCACCCATACGCGTTATGGTTTCAACCATGGTTTCAAAAGTGGTGCAACCGTCCAAAGTATGAAGCATCTGAACAAATTGTTGGTCCCCGAAGGGGCCGAGGAATGAGACTTCACACCAGCGAATTAGACTTGAAGGCGGACCCAGTTGGAGTCTGGGGTTGGAATGTCCGGTTTAAACCAGCCATGTTTCGAACAACCTCCTGTTGGTGTCTCTAAAGATGCTCAAAGTGATGTTCGCCCAAGCCTGATTGACCCCTGTACTTCGGAAAGACGGATGGATTCACATTGGGATTTGGGCTCGATTTCGGTCCACGAGCCACTTTTGGGTGGTGTTTCCTTTTGATGTCCATTGCTGCAAGTTGCACGATGTTGCACGTATTTTCGTCCATCAAATGGGACCATGCGTCGACCTGTTTGACGCACGAAAGTTGGGACCGCCCAGGTAGGTGGATTCCTTTTGGGTTTCCCTTAAACAGCATCCAATAAGGGGTCCGATTCCGATTTTTGAAGAAACCCCCGCATTACGAACATCTTTGCAGCCATGGCATTGGTTGCCCTAGGGTCGTTTGCATGCAAACAGCCCTCGAAACGCAGGCGGAGGCACCCACCGCTGTCCGACTGTCGGGGCGCGACCGCGAAGCGACCAAGCGACCTGAGGTGACCAAGTGCTCGCCGGGATGTCGCCTCACCGCGCAGGGGCTGAAGAACAAGGGGAAGCCGATGTGCTTCTTTGACGAATGCCTCGGGTTTGTCCCAAAACGCTTGGATTTGGCTTAGCAATCGGATTCCTTCCGGTTCCCTTGAAAACTACAAAGCAGGTACTCCCAAAAAGACACGCCCAAATACCCAAATGGTTGGTCTCCTTGTGGTCTATTTTGGAGACCGACCAGAAGGGGTCCTTCCCCAACAAGAACAATTGGGGGTTGACGGAATGGTGACTCTGTTGGACCCTTGTTTGCTGGCACATCATGCATGACACGTTCAACGGGTCAACGGTTCCCCAAAAAGCGCCAAGTATTGTCAGCCCGCCATTTGGGCTGGACGGATGCTCAACTTTGGAAGCGAGTTGGAACCAACAGCTTCAGCAAGCATGGCGAAGTCAAGTCATGGGACTGGTATGAAGCATCGATACATGCGTGATTCCTATTGCTGTTTCCGTCCACGCCACAAAAACAAAGTGCATGCAGTATGCCAGCAGGATGTGTGGACACGCCATGGCCTGGTGGCATACACGTCCATTTATTTGCTGGATTCGAGGGGGCGGACCCTGATAGTTCCCACACTCCTTACAGGGATTCCCTTAAGCAGGCCAAACACCATTTCTACATGTTACGTTTTTGTCGGCATGCACGGCGAATGGGTTTTCCAAAGCAAATGCCTCCACCTTGATTCAGTCCCAAAGTGCCATTTGCCCTCATTTTGCGCACCAGAAAGCACTTTCATGTCACCCCCCGCCCTTGCCCTCAAACGGGCTTCTCGCTTGGCGCTGTTCCTTGCATCCAAGGCTCTAGCAAGCACATGCTGAGCAGCAAGAAGAACGCTGACGACTATGAAGAGGAAATGGAGTGCGCCTCGAGCTGCATTGGTTCACAACTCCGGACGGAGGGTGAGAGAAACAAAAACACACTGCACCAACACCTGGTCAGTTCTTTGCACAAGTATACAAGGTGCATGTGCCCTGAGCATAGGTGAAGCAGCGCGACAGGCGCAGCATCGGATCCTAGTTGCCCTTACTGATCCTGACAGGCTCTCGTTGCATTTTCGACGCAGTTCTGAGAATGCGTTTGCTACTGACTACTTATACCTAAAGGGATGGCAGCAGAGCCACGCAATTCCATTCACGCTCAAAGCTGCTGCGAAGAATGGGAGTGCACTGCGTCGAATTTCCATGAGGTTTAAATAACCTTGTCTTCCCGGATCTAAAGGCTACTCACAAATCAAACTTATCTCAGCGTACGCTGACTCATGAAATCATCCTGAAACCTTGTTGTTCGGTCATTGCAGCCGCAGAGCATCGAGCGTTTGCACGCACGAGGCATGAGGCATCCAAGCAACGCAGAATATGTTCCAGGTTGAGTTTGGAAAGGATGTGCGGGGGTGTATAACATCGATCATGGCTCTGTGTTCTTCGTCCTGTCGATCATCTTGTCGGCATGCTTTCTCCAGCCATGGTCTCGAAAGCGGGGCAGGTTTGAAAGGAAGGCTGTTTAAAAGCAATAGTGATCATTCACGTCTTCGCACGTTGCCATGGACCCCCACTCGACAATTGTCCTTTCCTTTCCTAAATCCTAAATGAAAGGGCCAGTGTCTTCCGATTTCCTCAAATCCTTGTTTGTCTGTGTGTTTGTGGTGGAAGAGTACTCGTTGCGGTGCTCTTGCACCATGTTGGTACTTGTTCTGCGCAGTCTCAAGCTCTTCTTTGTGGCCAGGTAGTTTCATCATTTTATTCGTTGGGTAAGATACGGCCACCCAAAATGGAAGCAGACGAACCAGCACTGTGCTGCCCAGTCGTGGCCTTGTTTCCCCCCTTTTTTAAGCTAATGGTTCCCCTTTAAACTCAACCAACAAAGAAAGTGTGACCTTGTTTTCCCATGGTCACTAAGCATCTGAGAGCGTGGCTTGTGTTGGGCGCTTTCAAGCAAAACCCTTGGATAGGGCCCGATCGCCAAACCCCGATCGCTCCCAGGCGAGCGCTGTGGGCGCGAAGTCAACGGGCCTCACTGGCATTGCCCCCGACACTTGGGCCGAGATAGCGTTGGATTGCTCAAAATCAATCCTGGCTGCCAGGCGTAGCCGTTTCCCTACTGGTGTCCCACTATGGATTGCGGATTCGCATTAGGAGTCCCCCGTTCGAACCCGGGTCGGGTGGAATGTCTTATCAGACGTGATGAATCAGAGTTCACCCGGCTTTGTTTTTGGTAGATGCCAGCCGTGGGCCAAAGCAGGCAAACTGAGTCGGCATGCTCCGACCGCTTTCGGCGAGCCATGAGGCCAAATCAGGCGGAGCCAAGAAGTTGCTTCCATGCCCGCGCGAAGGGCCCCGGCAGGATGTCTGGGTCCCACTGTAGTGCCCTTTTGCCAACTTTTTTGGGTACACTACTAAAATAGACTACAGAAAAAAGGGTACCCTCATTCTGACCTGACTGGAGGATCTAGATGTGAATGCTGGGATTCCCCTCACTGTCCCTCTGTCCAACGGCCTAAAGGCCTTGACACCATTTTTGTTGCATCAGCTGGCTCCCACCGGAGCAATCATGGCGCGTCGGAAGCTGTGGGTGGACGAAATCCGATCGCACCACCGGTTGAAACCATTGTTTGTTGGTATTTGCAAGGGAATCATCTTTGGGTTTCTTAGGTGGTTCAAGTGGATTTCATAGGTCCAGGCTTTGTTTGGATTCTGGGTGGACTTGTTGAGGGGGGTTTGAGCTTGACTCAGGCGCCTTTCTTGTCTCTCGGTGGCCATGTTTCCGGAGCCTGGCAATAAAACATGAATGCGCTTGATCAGTGCTCACGGATCACCCAAGAAGCATCCCACTGTCGTTTCTGTGCTCAAACATGAGAGAGGTTGTGAAAACAGTATGTGGCTGTGGCTCAAAAAACCGGTACTAACATGGCTTGCCCTGGTAAGTGGAAACATGGGTACCAAAACCTGCGGAAACCGCCCCTCCGATCGTTTAATTTTGAGCCACACCCATGCCTTCATAGAGCGGCACGAGACCTCAGGATGCGAAGTCTGCGTCTGCTCCCGCTGCGAGAAGCAGACCGTCGCCAAGGACTAAGTTCCTCTTCTTTTTTTGGGGGACCCCCACCAGAAGCAAGGATTAAGTCTTCAGTCGAATCTCCTGCTTGCTGGGTATGCGTCGAAGCAGGGATTTGGAGCCCCAAAATGGGTGGTCATCCTTTTGGATTTCCTTTGCAACCCACAAAAAAGAGATTGGGATCAATCTTTTGACCCTCTCGTCTCAAAGCTGCAGGGCTCTGTTTTGGGAAGCCCATGACCGAAAATCCGAATCAAGTGAAATATGGCACCCGAGCTTTGGAGCTTTGGAGCTTTGGAGACAGTTCCCTGTCAAAAAAAATATGGTTCGGGTGACCCTGAATTCATTGTCCTGCAAAGGCCAGACCAACAGTTTCTGGTTAGCCCCCCAAAAGGTACTGCTTCAATGCCCCAGAGGGTCAAAGTAGATGGTAACATTTCCCTTGTTTGGAGAAGGAAAGGGATGACTAAGCTGAATTTGGAATAGGTATGTGTCAAAACAGGGGGACCCCTCAAATTGGTGGAAGCTTGGCCCCGCCCTTCAAGGTCCACAAAAGGCATTCGACCTTGATAGCAACCCACGGTAACCCACGAGTTTCTTTGCAAAGCCAGGGAGGGTAATAACTTGTAGCTGTGCATATAAAAATATATATATGAGGGTGATCCTTTCTCTCATGGGCTTGAGCTTACCGGAAAAAAGAAAAGAAAACTAACACAAGGTGAGCTTTTTGGTCTGTTCTGGGCTCAGTTGCCTTCGCCGCCTTTTCCAACTCTTTACATTCTGGGATTACGACCATTCGAAGACCGATTGGTTTTGATTGTGAGGGTTGCGGGAAACACCTGTTTCTGACTCTGATAGCCGGAAACAGGGGAGCAGCAATGGATAGAGAGCTGAGACTTTGGGTCCAGCCTCTCGGTGGGTCCCTACTTGTCTCTCGCAGGACATCGACGAGGACGAGCGGCGACAGGCGGAGGTGGCGGCGCTGGACCGCTTCAAGCTGGCGGGCAAGGCGAGAAAGGGGCATGCCTTCCCTTTCTGTCCAAAGCCAACCTTTTGACCTTTTGGTTTCGGTCCATTTTTAGTCATGGCCCCAAAAGGTGATCGCCTTTTATATCTGGGTGCTTTGGGCAAGTGAGCTTCTCTTGTCCAAAGCAAGACTTTCAATCTTTCGACTCGCTTTCCGAGTCTTTGGACTTTGGCCACTTTTTGGGTTTGGACCATTTTAGTGGCACGCCTTTACAGTTTGGTTCCTTTTTTTTGCCAGTCCACTCAGGAAATCTTCCATTTGCTGAAATTATTATGTTTTATGTTCCCTTGGCTTTAAAGGGAATCTATCACTACTGGACTTTTTTTGGTTTCCAGGCGACTCAAGCAAATGGAGGCAAACTTGTGTGTTGTTTTTGTTGAGCGGGCAGCAGGAATCCAAGTATGAGTAACTGTTCAACCCCTGCGATTTGAGCCAGCGTGGAGTGAAAGAAGGGTTGCGATGGGAGGGGGGAGGGAGAGGGGTTGGGATGGGAGGGTGGACAGGGGAGGGGGAGCAACCCGAAAGGGCGGGAGGGGTTGTCCGGACCCCAAAATGAATTGTTTCTCCGTGTGGTTTCTGACTAGGCAACAACTTTTAGTCAACCCAAAAGGTGATCACCTTTAGGTCCAATTACCTGTTCTTGCAGAGGGTAGATGGGGAATTACCCAACCTCCGCACCTCCGAACTCCAAACCACCTGGGTATGGGTCAAAAAAAAGCCACCAAGAAACTGGACCGCAGGTTTTGGTCCATGTGTCCACTTACCAGGGCAAGCCATTTTGGGGATTCCTATTTTTGACCAATGGCCATATGGGTGTGGGTCAAAAATAGGAATCCCCAAAATGGCTCGCCCTGGTAAGTGGTTCCATTTGGGGTACCTATTGACCCACAGCCTGAAGCTGAAGCTTCGCGAGGTCTACTTCGAGTTGTCCGTGGAGAAGGTCGGGGAAGGCGGCCTGCTGGGCCTGGCCCTGCAGAACGCCGACGCCCGGCGAAAGCAAAAAGCCATCGCTCCGCAGCCATCCGGTTCCTGAGCTTTTTGGGCCTTTTATGGCTGGGTGATAGGTTTTTTGGTTGCTAGTGTTTAGTGGTTGGATTTCCATTTAACCCACTGAAAGTGAAAGACTTTTAGCAGGGGATCTGAGGACAGGCCAGCAGAAAGAAAGCCGATGGAGTCGCGGAAGTTTTTGGTCCGCCGGACGGTTCTTACTTGAGCCGTGTGCTCAACACCGATTCGGGTAGATGCAGCTTGTTTAAGGGGACAATCCCAACCAAAAATAGGTGCGGATATCCGCCTTCTTGATTCTTTGCATGGTTCTGCGAGACCATTTTGATACCAGGGTTTGACTATGACTCACTTGGGGGTTTCTCAGTTCTTATTGTCCGTACCTGACTTTTATGTAAATTGCCCAGATGGAATCTCACAAGTTCGGGTTCAGCCTCAGAAAACCTCACTGCCAAGGAGTGACTCTCAGGAAAGCTCAGGCCCAAAAAGTCTAGAAACAAGTTTTTCTCGGAGGGGGCTCTTTTTGTGTTCCTTTGGGGCGAATAGTAAACAAGGGCCCTAAGTGGCTTTACATTGACTGGGACCCGAGTACCTTGGTCCGGCTTTACCTTTGATACTGGACTACTTAATATTTTGGGGTAGGCGAAGTATGACACGGAGACTGACCATTTAGTTTTGGGGACGGCGGATGTGGGCCAAGATGAGTCGAGAGTTTGAGGAACAACAAGAAGATATCAAATCGACTCGCGCACGTTGCAGAAAGCTGTCAAAACGAAACCAACAAAAATCAACCGGGATTCCGCTTTTGCGATTGGATTCTTGTTTTGGCACCCGAGCCGCCTTTTAATTAGGACTCAGCGCGGACTTGGATCGGATTTCTTTAATCCTGTTCTTTGGGGGAGAGGAGGGCGTGCCCTGCTATGCTAGTAACCAGGGTGCGTGTGCCGGATTTACAAATCTGAGGTTCCTATGTTGCGGTCAATTATAGAGTTTCTGCAAAGGAACACCATTTTGTTTTGGATGGAAACTGAGATACTTGAAATCCTGATGGCCCTTACAATCAACGGTGGGCCGGGTTACAATTCCCATGGATTCATTTGGGTGGTCGCGACCTTATTTGTTGGGGAACAGACTTGTCCCCAGACCTATCCCGGCATGTGGCTTGGACCACCGGTGTCAAAGTACTATGCTACATAGACTTTTTCCTTCATGAAAAAGCCATCTAGGTGTTGCCCAAAAAAACAAGGGCTCCTAAAAAAGGCGGATGTTCCTTTCGGTTTCCCCTTTCTTATGTATCCAAAAGTGGCTCCCCATGAAACAACCCTGCGAATGGCACTAGGACGACGACTACGCCCCCGGCGAGGACATGGGCACTTTCGCGCTGATGCACTCGGGGATTTGCCGTCACAATGGCAAGGATGACGGCAAGAGTGCCCTGGACATATCGGGGTCACGGATCTCGGGGTCTGAACTGTCTCCCCTTTGGGCTTTTCAGGGCCCCGAAAAGGACCGATTTGTTGGATACGTACACTGATACCACCAGTTACTAGTTGGCTGTGCTGAGGTAAAGTGTTCGAGACCCGTGGAGATTCCATGAAAAAGCTGTACTATGTACTCTCCGCCAGGCCATTGCCATGGAACCTCCCAGGACCCCTTTGGAAGACTCGGTTCCATGTTTACAGAGACCAGTTGGGGGAGCTCCAAGAGCCAAGCTCTGAAGAGAGATCTCGATGATGCAACACCTGCCTTGAGGCAAACCCACCCTTGAAGCCTAGGCGAAATGCAGCTTGCTTAAGCGGCACAAGCAGAACACCGGTCAAAGGCTCCAGTTGTTTGCGACCCTACAGATTTCGAGCGTAGACGGCAGGCCTTCGAACGCCTTTGACGAGGATTTCGGAGACCCAAAATCGACAGAGAGCCCCCACCATCTACATGCTTGACGTTTCGCGTGGGTGAGTTTTCCCCTGACGAGGGTGTTTTTAGTTGGTTGGGTTGGGTTAGGGTTCTGCAATGGATGCGGCGGTTGCTGTGGGGTACCTTTTTGTGGGTTTCCCCTATTTGGAGACACCCTGGATCCTCCAACTATTATACAAAAGGGATTTCACCCCATCATTTTGGGGCAATCAGCCCATTTTTATGAAAGCAGTTCGCGGGTCCAGGAAGCCAACCAACCAACCAAAACCAGCGAACCAAAACAGACCTCACAAGTCCCGAAAACCGCTGCAGGTGCCGCCTGGAAGGACGGCGTGGTGCTGTGCGTGGCCGTGGACTGCGACGCCGGCACCGTGCAGCCCCTTGGGATGGATGGTACCGGGCTGGGAGGAAGAACCGCCAGGTCCCCCAGTAGTGTTCCATCCTGGAGTCTCCACGACCCGTCAAACAGGGAAGAATGACCCCTGTGTTTTGGGGAATGACCTTGTTTGAGGGAGGGTTCCTTTACTAAAATAAACTATCTAACCTCTGTACTGGAAGACCTAGACCGGGTGCGCCAGGTGGGTCGGTCGGTTGTTTTTGGATCCCAAAATGATGGGTGTCCTTCGGTTTCCCTTTAAAGGAAGCCCAGAAGACAGAGGGGTGCCACCAAAAGAAGATAGAATCATGTGGGCGTGTCTCTTGAATCTACCCGTTTTAAGGGAATCTAATGGGGGCATCGCCTTTTTTTGGGGTTCGATGTTGGGACAACCAACAACAAGATTCTCAGCGCTTTTAAGCCGTTGTTGGTTTTCCTGTTTTGGTCCGCAAGTCAAGTTTCCAAAGGACCTTTTAAATCCAGGTCCTCTGGATGAATGAAGATTCGCAACAACAATCATGTGCCAATTTCCTTTGTGAGATTCCTTTTGCTGGCGTTTTGCGGGGTGTAACGAAAACAGCGGGAACCCATCTTCAAGGGCAAGGGCTCCCCGTCGGGGTCGGGGTGCCACGTGAGGATCGCCACGTTGGACAAGCCCGCCTTCGAGACGGTCTTGCAGCTCGCGGACGAGGAGAAGCCGGCGGAGGTGGGCCTGCCGCTGGTGGTGCCTCGGACTTCGTCCCGATGGATGGACTGCACTGGGGCGGTGGTCGATGAACGTGGGTGGCTGGCTGTGTTGGTGAAACTAGGGGGCCAGTAACAGGGATTCCGAGCGGTTTCCCTTTCAAGAGAACCTCCAAAAGCGGCAGTTTCATTGGACACCTCCGGTAAATTGTCCAACTGGTGAAGGGGACATCCAGTTAAACCTTGAACAAGTTGTAATTGCATAGTTATCGTATGGTCATGAGTGAATATAATGGCTTGAGAGTAAGCCACATTCTAAGTTCAAAGGCTGAATGCATATGTCCATATGAACCCCTGGTGTACGGGTTAAATAACCAACCATTAGTTGTGGCTTAATCCTTGAACATGAGCCCCCGAAGGGTCCAACAGGGCCACGGGTTCATATATGGACCTATACAAATTAGGCTTTGATCATGGTTTTGGCCCTCATATGCATTTTGGAATATGTTCATCAATATTGTAAGAACAGCGATCATGCATATGGTGTGAAGCTCTGCAGTTGAATTATTAGGTGCCATCAAACAATTTATGCTTACATGGATACATTCAACTTACACCCTCCCCACCGTTGTGCTTGGGGTCATGTGTGGACAACAAGTTGCAGGTTACAGCATGTTCCAGGCAATCCACTTGGCTTGTGGCCCGCATGTGAAGCACACCAAATAATGTGGATGGACGAAATCCTGCACCACTTGGAAACCATGGGAAACCATAATTCGTAGGTATGTGCAAGATAATCATCATTCCAGGGTTTGTTAGGTGGTGCGGATTTTGTCCATCCACAGTATGAACTGGAGAGCAGTCTGTGTTTGAGTTGCAAGGTTGGCTGGCGTTCAAGGTCACAGAACGCTGTCTCGGTTTCGGTACGGGCATGTTTGTTTTGACTATACCTTTCTTGGGGTTGTTTCGAAAGGGAACCAAGCATTCTGGATGTTTGCCTAGACTCTTAGACTGGTTCTGCTCGCATTGACCTGGTTGAGCCCCAGGACTTTTCCCTGGAATTAGGCAAAACCCGGGGGCTTCCCACTGTAGAAGGACATGCGGTGCATCTTGAAAAAGGCGAAAGTACATCCTTGGACTTGGCATTTAAGTCGGGGTTTTGGAGACTTAACCCCCTGAAATGGTGGGGAAGCGGAAAACGCCCGAACCATCCCCAAGAGTTGTTTGAAGCCATGGCATCTGAGGCACTTCTGTCGCCGGGGGACAAGGGGGCGATGACTGTGAACGTGGGGCAGCAGCCCTTCAAGCTCCAACCCCCGGCACCTTGGCCGAGCGGTCAACTGGTTTTTCTTACTGCTTCTCGGTAACCTCCATTCGGTTAAGAATATGTTTTATTTTCCCGTGTTGGTTTTAAAGGGAATCTATCACCACTGGATGTGTTTTCCAGGGGACAAAAGCAAATGGAGGAGTAGGTCAATGAGTTGGAATGACCCCCAAGAAAACCATCCGTCCGATTTGGTTTCCTTAAAGCGAATCCCCTTCCGGCTCATTTCCAACGCCCTGAACGGATTCCCTATGGAGCAACAGCAAGCTTGTGACACGGACACCCCAAGCATGCAGGATCCCTCTTGGAGCAACGTCCCAGAAAGCCCGAACGAAGACTATTTGAGGCAAAGGAGTACAAGCCGATCGCGGAGTTGATGGAGCTGCGCAAGCAGTGGCGCGTGCCTTCGCATGAAAATGGCGTCGTTTCAAGGAAACCCTTTCTGGGGCTGCTTTAAAGGGAAACCAAATGAAAACCCAAATTTTTGGGGATCCCCAATTTTAGCCCACTGATATGAGCGTGGGTTTGTTTGAGGGTACTTTTAAAGATTGGTTTAGTGGCAGCCAGCAGGTATCCCGTTGTTTTGACACCCACACAGACATGGTTTTGTGGCCCTCAAACTGCGGCTCCGGAACCACAAGACTCATTGCAGTTGTTTTGACACAGCCCAAGGCGTGTCCCCACTTAACCCACAGTATGGACGTCTCTCGAGGCCTCAAGGTGAAAAGTGGGCTGGTTCCCGAGTTCTGCAAGGTGGGCCCTTTGAACAAAAAGCAAGTTGCCGACTGGTCTACACGCGCCATTCCCGAAGGAACACAACCAGTCGAGGCAAACTTGCATCAATTTCGGCAGGCCTTGTGTCAATTTCGGCCGCCCCAAAGGTATAAGTGGTTTGTGCAAACTGCCAGACAGAATTACTGCTAGGTCCTAGACTTGAGTTTCCTATATCCACCTGCGCGCTAGGCATTGCCCCTCGTTGGTTTGTCGATCGAGGACAAGGCGGCTACCGTTCTGGTGTATGTGTAATCTTATCCATGGCGGCCAACAACGTGATGGCATACTGCGGATGGACGAAATCCTGCACCATGGTTTCTTGTGGTTTCTTGGGTGGTGCAGGATTTCGTTCATCCACAATTGCCCTTGTGGCGTGGCGCACCACGACAAAAGAGGTTCAAAAGGTACATTGGATTCGGATACCGAGGCACAGTTTTTGCTTCTCCAAACCGTCCCTCAGAACCATGAAGCAAGAACACATGTTTGATATTAGGCTGAATTGCTAGCAACCGTACTCCGGATCCCAACGTGCTTTACGATCCAAATTATGTTTGACCGAAGTTGTTTCACGATGTTGCGGATCAAACGAACGACTTAGCCAAACGCTTGGACGAGTTTGACAATTGTTAGCTTGAAAGACTGTTGCTAAGTATGCTGCAGTCATGCTCCTTTAGGGGTTGGTAGGGCTGGTCATGTTAAGGGAACCAACAGAGTAAGAAGGGTCACTGCTTTGAAGCGAACTGAGCAAGCTTGGTGACTGAGGTGACGTTGCCTGACAATGTGGAGACGTGGCCAGTCTACGCCACTTGGCAGTCGCCTAGGGATCTGGGTGAATCCTTCGACCCTTCCTGGGGTTGTTAAAAGGTGCCTCCCTTGAGAAAGCACAAACCCGCAGATGCATGACTTAGAAATTGGGGTAGAAGAACGGTATCCGCAGAGTCCATCCTGCGTGGGCCAGGTAGCTGGATACCAAATGATACCAATCTCCATCATATTTTTAAGCAGATCATTATTCCCCACGTGTTCTGTTGCGTCTCCTTGTTCCACCTCGGCACTATGCGAGGGCTGAATCATCTTGCTGGTTCTTTAGGGAATGAGAGAATGAACCTGGGGATTCCCTTAAAGGCAACCACCAGTTGGATGGGTTTTCTTGGGGTCATTCTCATTCCCTGACCAGCAAGCCATGAGCACGGAAGAGGTCCCTTTGACTCCAAGACGGAACCGAACCCCCCAGTCAGGTTCCATTGGATGTCCCGAACCCCGTGGAGGGGGATTCGTGGGGATTCCTGGGTTGATGAACGAAGGGTTGATGATTCGTTGCCCCTCTTTTACCATTGATCGGGTCCCTTATCTGTTGATTAACGGGGCCCCCTTACTAGAGAGGTTGATTAGGTCTTTCAATTCAGGTTGAGAGAGGGTTTGGAGTAGGGGCGTAGACTCTGCTTAAGGTTGGCTCTGGGGGTGCCTGGCAGGGCCATGGGTGGGAAATATTGCTGGAACGTAGAGGAACGCCATTTTGGGGATCCTCCTATTTTGACGCACGCATTTCTATTTTGAGTATGAACCCCTATATGGTGAATTACTTAATTATTCGTTGGTTATGGCTTATTTACGGGAAACCAGCCCCCTTTTACGGTCCAACATGGCAACATGGGTTCATACATGGGTCTAACCTGGACCCATACAATCAGCCTTTGAAGGTAACCCCTGAGTGGTGGTTTGAGTTCAGATTGGAATTCAAGAAAAACCAAAGGAAATGCAATTCAGTTTCAGGCAACCCTTAGTTAAGATTTGGATTCTTCCATTTGCTTCAGACTATGTTTGTTTGTTTTCCCACATTGGATTGAAATGCAAACGATTTCACTACTCGAAACGTTTTCGCATTTTGTCCAGTCGAAAAAGTAAGTGGACGGATTGGATGTTGGAGGGTTTCACCTCCCTCCGCGTCCCCTCCCCCGCGCTTTCCAGCGCCCCCTGTCAGCGCCCGCCTGAGGTGAAGCCGTCGCGGCAGGCGGAGGGCGCGGAGTCCCTGCAGGCGCAGTGGGGCTTCGAGGAGCTGGCGCTGGCGGAGGAGCGCCTCTGACGGAGGTCGAAGGTAGACGCGAGCGATGGAGCGGTTCGGGCGATCGGTCAGTGCATGGCTCATGAGCCCAATGCTAGATCCCCCAGGATCGTGCCCTTTTACCGTTTCTTTTTTTTGGGGAGTGTTCCCCGACGAAAATAGACTACAGAAAAAAGTTGGTACCCTTATTCTACCTTCTCTACTGGAGGACCTAGAATGCGCGCCTTTCTTCGGGAATTCCCCTTTCCGGTCGAGGAGAAGGGGAATGTTAAAGGGGAATGGCCCCTCCAAGATGAAACTGATCTTCCAGGCACCCTCCCACTGGTTCTCAGTAGGGAATGAGAAATGCAAGGACCCCGCGATAATCCATCCATTTGATTTGGTTTCCTTCACTTGGAAATCATCTTCCGGTTCATTCCCAAAACCCGGACTCGGTCATTCCCTACTGAGCACCAGCAAGAAAGGAAACTACTCACTTCCTGTTTTATTTTTTTTATTAGTGAACTTCAGTCAAATTTTGGGTTTGGGCCATTTTAGTGGCAAGCATCAAGTTTGAGTACTTCTTTTGGCTCAGGAAGTGATACTACAGGACGCAAAAGGAAACTAAAGGAAGCAAAAGGATCATAAAGGAAGCTAAAGGAAGATAACTGATGCAAAAGGAGCAGCAGAAACCCCCCTTGCCCCGCCTTAGCACGAGTCTACAACATTTGGTCCAGTGATCCTTCCCCCTTTCGATGGATTCAACGAGGAAGCCAAGAGGAATCCAACCATTTTGGCGGTCCCCTATTTTGGGGACAGGCACGTTTGGTCCTGGGGCGTTTGACGTTTCGGTGTGTTCCGGGCGTTTCCGTGGATGCTTTGCCAACATACTTGAAAGCTGCAAAAAGATCCGGGAAACAATCGTTCTCACTGGTTTGTTGCTCTTTGGGGGCAGTCCCTTTGCAACTCCAGCCACCCCCTGTTCGCTGGGGGGGATAAACCAGGGCAATGCCTGGTACCCTTCCAAAAAAATTCGCGCGCTTGGGCCCATTTTCCAGAAAGCGCTCCCAGGCGACTCCCAAACACCGAGGAACGGGGTGAAGTGGGTCCGCCACAACGGCGGCTGGTCCCCGGTCTCTCTGGAAGCGCTGGGACGTCTTTGCACAGGCCCCGCTTCTGGGCCTGCGGATTTTTTTTGGGCCTCCGGGCGCCAAAATCCGAGGGGGAAAAAACAAGGTGCGACTGCTAGTGCAAAGAATTTATCTGTGCACCAGAACACACTCCAACAACTCAGGGAAGCTGACAGGAGGGTTTTGGAAGACGATTTTTCGTTGTGAAGAACCCTCTGTCCACTGCCATGATTGGAAAGAGGGTAGTCACAAATGGGATAAAAATAGAAACTAGCTTGTCACAGTGGTATGTGTGAACGAACTCCATTTCGCACCACTTGGGATGGATAAAACCTACAGGATACACCGTCAATCACAACTGGTGCGATTCGATTTTGTCCATCCACTCACCAAAGACAAGTATCGCAGCCCAAAGCCTCCCACAAGGGATAAGGCTGGCGTTTTTCCTTTGGAGTTAGAACCCCCAATTTGTTTGGTGGTGAACCAAATGCAAAACCAACCTCTTTCATTTGTGGGGGGGGGGCCTACAAAAAAATCGTGCCACTTGTTGTTATTGATAAGACATGGGAAACCATGTCGGTCCCATGCAGCCCTCGACCTATCAACCTCCTTACTAAGGGCCTTCCCTGTCTTCTGGAAGCAGCTCAAGTACATTGCGAGACCACGTGGACCCCTCTTTTGCTGTTTAGTGCATGCTCGAACATATTAGTGGCTTCTCCAAGTACAGTCGGGTGAAAGCAGATGTCACAGTTCCTCATTTCAGTCGGATTCTCTCTTTTTTGCCCACACAAAGGAATTTGCCAGCTATTTCACCCAAAAGTCCCCCCCCCAAACAGGGCTCTTTAAAGGATCACCGAAAAACCTTCACATGTAGAATTCCTTTGCAACAGCTGCTAAAGTTGGGCGGCCAAAATGTACCCCACAGCAGGGCTCACTGGATTTCCCCTTCAACAGTTTCAATTTACAGGTGGTTTCTTTTTGCCTCGGGGCGTTTTTTTTGTGCGGAAGGACCCCTGCCAAGCCGCGTTTTTGTCGTGTTTTGGGGGTTGTTTTTTTTGCTCACTTGCCCAAAGCCGACCTTTTCACCTTTTTGGTTTCCCTGATTTGGTCCATGTTTGGTCAAGGTTCCAAAAGGTGAACCTTTTTTGTTTCCACTAGGTCCCCCAGTAGTGCCCTTTGACCCTTTTTCGGGTCCCCTACCAAAAAAAAGACTACAGAAAAAAGTTGGTAGCCTTGTTCTAACTTCTGGAGGACCTAGTCCAGGTGCTCTGGGCAAGCGAGTTTCCCCAAACATCGCGCTGGGCAGCTGGACAGGCCTCACGCCGCTGCCATCCACCATCGACGCCCTGGAGAAGCGTGGAGATGCCAACGGTGCCGCGGCATGCAGAAGGCGATGTCAGGCATGGGATTCCCAGAAAAGGATCCCGTTTTCTAATGGGTGTGCTCTGTCAAAAATAGGGTAACCCCGAAATGGGTTTGCCCGAACTGGCAAGGCCCAGCCTGCGGTCCCTGTCCTGGTGCTTTGATTTTGAACCCAAATGGTAACCTGAGATTTCCTGTAAGATCAGTGAGTTACTCAAATGGGAACGTGTTTGTTGTCCCTGCATGGGGAAGATCCTGCACCAGTTGGTAGGGTGGTCTACCGCAGTTGTTTTATGTGTTTCGTCATACCAATTGGTGCAGAATGTCGTACAGCCGGACTCGACACAAGTATCTTGCTTGATTTCCAACGGGTTCGTGAAAAAAGGAAGCCCAGAAGGTTGAAGAAACTCTCCCTACATGATCCATGTATTGGGACACTATCACCAGTCGAGCACAGGATATGAGCTTTTTTCAAAATGTCCAGTCTATGGTCCATTTGGGGTTCAGGACGTGGGTCACTCAATTTCCCAAACCCAGGGGAGCCCTAGTTTTCCCACGACCCTTGAGAACAAGTGCTCTTGACCACTCATATGGCAGTATGGCAATGAATGTCAATAGGAACCATTCGAGAAAATGGTTGGTGGGCATGAATCTTCATTTACTTCCGCCCACGGGTCCCTAGTTGAAACTCACACCCACAGCAGGTTTCTCAAAACAGGGCCCCGAAAACAGTTTTGTTTCATTGATACATGCAGCCTTGGAGCTGCTTCCTTTTTGATGCATGGGGTTGGAGAGGACCAGCCGTTGAGTATTCTAAAGGTTGATTCCTTTTTTCACCCATGGTTCTTTTCAGACAACACAAATTCCATTTTGTATTGGACAACTTGTCTGGCAGCAAGGTTCTTTGAAAAGAATGGGGAATACACTTGAATTATGATTCCAGTCGCTGTCGAAGGAAGGCGTACCACGGTTTCGGCTCCTTGGAGCTATGGAGCCATTAGGTACTCCCTGCTGACTGGGGTACAGGACTGCACTTTTTGATCAATTGTTAGACATGCGGAGAGTTCCTAAAGTTGATGTTGGCCAATGGTTTGGCTTGTGGCCAATGATTGCACCAGGGTTGAGTAATTCCCCTGTGGGCCAATCCTCAAGCCGAAGGAAAAAAAATCAAGGCACGAAATCCAAGCCTAAGACCCGCCAGTTTTCGATTGTCTTGAGTCTCCCAGTCCCAGGTTGCGTTTGGTGACTTGCTGCAAAGGCGCCGGAGTCCAAGTAATGCGCGGTGATGGTGCATCCCCAAACCACCGGCCTAGCGGCCCCAAAGCTTCGGCTTTTGGAGCACAAGGCTCCGAGCGAAAGAAAGGCATCCGACGAGTAGCTTTGGCCAACTTGCGTCCAAGCCAAAGCGAACAAAGCGTGCGGCCCCCGATTTTTTCTTCTCTCCTCACTGGCCACGGCTCGTGTGCCTGGCAGCCGACAGTTCCCAGGTTTCAAGTTCTTCCGCCTGGTGGTGACCAAAGTCCGCGGCGGCGACACGGTGAACGGCGTGGCACTGGGGCAGCTGCTGCTCCGCAAGGAGCGGATCGATCCGGCGGATCAAACAGCGGCGAGCAGGGGAGTCACGCCCATGTGTGTGTGTGGCTCAAAATTAAACACGGGGGGTTACGCGGGTTTTAGTCTTTGGTTCCATTCACCAGGGTTCCATTTTGGTACCGGTTTTTTGAGCCACAGCCATGTGTGTGTGTGCGTGGTGTTCTCAAGGGTTACTGTTGGCAAGGCTGGAGGGAATCCAAGCATTTTCGGGGGGTTCCCCCTCAAAGAAAACTTAGATTTGACTTTGACCCCCCCAAGTCTCACCCTCAGAGTTTTCTTGTTGTGACCACCTCTTTCTGCCAAGTCCGACTCTTCCATTTCGCCATGCGTGCTTTTTTGACAGATCCGTTTTAAGGTTTGGTTTGAAGCGAAAGCAGCAGGACCCCCCCATTCTTGGGGTACCCCTATTTGGGTGGGTCTTTGTTTAGGCCCCCCCGCACAAATGGATTTTGGTTTTCCCTTTAGTTGTCCCTTCAAAACCAACCGAAACAGGGTGGTACCCTTCAAAAAAAGACGCTAGGCGCCCATTTCGAGTCACAGACCCATCTGGGGCTCGGTGTATTTTTTTGAGGCTCGGTGCCCTCGGAGTTGGACAAAGAGGCAAACCAAAAACTGAACCACCGGTTTGCCCCGTCAGACAACCTCTTTGGAGACCAATTTTGTTAGACACGAAGGGAAACCAAGCCATTCCGGAGCTTCTCAAAATATTTTGTCTCCTCCCCAAAAACATGTGGATTTCTGAGTTTCCTTCTGTTCTTTTTTCTCTTGAAACACCAACCCAAAGACGGGCTCCTCCTCACCGCCCTGCCGCCTTTGGAGCCGTCCTCGCCTTCCGCGTCCGCTTAGACGCACGTCTCGTCCGCGTCGTCCGCGCCTCGTCCGCGCCGGTCTCGTCGGCAAGGAGGGCGTGGAGCTGGACCTCGCAGAGGCCACGGCGGAGAACCCGGACGGCCAATGCGCGGACGGGGAGGGCCCGCAGAACGCCATCGACGGCAGGACCTCCACCAGGCGGGGCGGAAGCGGAACCGCGGAGAAAAAGACGCGGAGCCGGGGCGAGGCATTGGTATTGCTTTGGGGTTGGGTTCGGTTTAGGTTTGGGTTTAGGTTGGGTTTGGGTTTGTGTTTTGGTTTGGGTTGTTTTGGGGTTAGGTTGGTTTTTGGTTAGGTTGGGGTTTGTTTTGCTTTAGGTTTGGTATGGGGTTTTGTTTGGGGGCTGGTCTTGGTTGGTTGCCTAAAGCGGAAGATGGGTTGGAGATTGGGCTGAAAGTCACGGCACCTGCCTGAGAGGAAAGCTACTGTCAGGGATATGGATAGATGTTGGGCGCGATTTCGGGATGAATCGTTTGGAGAATCCTGCAAGTCGTTTGGGAAGTGGGGAAATCCTTTTTTGCCCGTAAGTTTTCTTGAGTTGGGGTGAACAAATGTGAGTTTCGTGTTGAAGGGGTCTGAGAAACAAGTAGGGGAACCCCCCCACCCCAGAAAAAAGAAAGAAAGAAAGAAAAAGAAAGAAACAAGAAAGAAGGAACCAAAACAAGTTGGTTTCCCAGATTTCCACCCGAAGACCAGAGTCCGTTTGAGGACATTACCGGACCGGGGCGATGTCATCGCATCGATGGCGTTCGGTTCAGGTGGCACACCTCAGTGCTGAGCCCCCTGGTGATCAAGCTCCCGAAGCCGGCGCCCTGTCCGAAAGACGGGGGTAGCTGAGCCTCCAACAATGGGAGCTGACCCTCTCCTTAAAGTTGTATAACAGAGTGGGGGGGGGATACTTCATGGAGGATTTCACAAAAACATGGTTTTCCTTGGGTCTGTGAGGCCTGTTCCCATCGCTTTGATGGCAGAGCACTGACAGGAGGGTTCTGGAAGACATTTGTTCCTTTTGGGACCCCCCCCCTCCTGTCCACTTGAGTCCTCCGAACACTGGTGCGTGCATTTGGTTGGGTTTCGAGGGTACCCTTTTGGCAGGCTAAAGGAAAACCAACAGGAAGTCCACCAGTTTGGTCCACTCATTTGGGGCCCAGCTTGAAGCCGCGGCCTCGTCTCAACGGGAAGCCAAAGTCGGACAAGCACCTGGTTGATCATGGATTCGTTTTTGATCTCCAAGAGGGGCGGCCTGGTTTCCCATGAGAAGACACTGAGAGAAGTTCTGCGGTGGCACCGACGACCAAGCTGCACCGCCCTCTATAACAGCCGGGCTGAACATTCGCCGACTTTTGCCTTCTGAGACACCCGTCATTTTGTGCAAACTGTGAAATGTGTTGCAGTGTTGATTGTGCACGTGCAGCGCCTAGCTGCCAACCATTCACGCGCGACTTTTTTCGGGTTTGTGCGGGGCACAAACAAAATTGTCCGCAGCCCATGTCCAACAGAGCTGTTCAGACACCCCTGCCTCAGGAGCGTTGGCGTGGTTCCGATTCAGTCAGCAAATGCTACTGTTCTCATGTCGGATTCGCCAAGATTCGAAGATCATCCCTCCCCTTTCTGATTCCAGAATGTGCTTCCTTTCAAGGGTCAAACCAATCATGGCAGTTTCAAAGACACCCACTCCGGGCCTTCTTTTTGGTCTCCCCGTTCTTCCGTGGAAAACCCCGTTTTGGGCCACCGCGAGAACTCACCCCGCCGAAGCCGAGTGAAGCCGAGGCGCTGATCGACAGCTTCAGCTTCCGCACAGCGCCCTCGGAGGAGCAGCTGGACCCCGTGGAGTGGCGACTGGAGGCCTCCAACGACCAATCCACCTGGAAGGCGCGGATCGACTGCCGCCTGCCAAGCTGCCGAGTCCCCATGAGCCGAGTCCCCGCGAGCCGAGCGATGTTCCGAGTGACGAAACAGAGAGAGAGAGAGAGAGAGACAGAGAGAGACAGAGAGAGACAGAGAGAGACAGAGAGAGAAAGAGAGGGGTGAGTTTGGTAAGATGCGGAAAAAGGTGGTTTGGGGGGAGGGGTCTGGCATTTGTTTTATCACGGTTTTAGTTGGCTGCTTTGTTCTGCTTTTGGTGTTGTCTTGCTTGCTTGCTTGCTTGCTTGCTTGCTTGCTTGCTTGCTTGCTTGCTTGCTTGCTTGCTTGCTTGCTTGCTTGTCTGTCTGTCTGTCTGTCTGTCTGTCTGTCTGTCTGTCTGTCTGTCTGTCTGTCTGTCTGTCTGTCTGTCTCTCTGTCTCTCTGTCTCTCTGTCTCTCTGTCTCTGTGTCTCTCGGTCTCTCTGTCTCTGTCCCTCTGTCCCTCTGTCCCTCTGTCTCTCTGTCCCTCTGTCCCTCTGTCTCTGAGGCCCTCTGTCCCTCTGTCTCTATGTCTCTCCGTTTGGCTGTTTGTCTTGTTTGTTCGTTTGTTGGCTGGTTGGTTGTTTGGTTGGTCGGTCGATTGGTCGTGTTGGTTTGCATTGTTTGTTTTGCTTGGTTGTTTGTTTGTTTGTTTGCACCAGGGGTCGGATGCCTGGGAAGGTAGCTGTGGTGTGGCAGGAACCAGAAGTTTCCCAGGTTTTCGTAAGAGGGTGATCTTAACCCCGCACGTGACTTGCGGGGCGATGTGCGGACATCGGCAAAGGACATCCCGGAATCTGTTGGCTGCCTCTTTCAGCGATCCCGCATGAATTAGTTTGGAATGTTGACGTTGTACTTTTCAAAGGGCAATTTCATGTGTTTGGTGGTGGTTGGGCCCCTTTTCTTGCGGTGTGTGTGTGTGTGGATTCTTGTTCAACAGTGTCGAGGTGGTTCCAACTCTGAGAATTCCTAGGACTCAGCTTCCAAATGATTTTGTTTTGAATGTAGGAGCGTTTTCCTCTTAAATTAAAAAAAAAAAAAAAAAAAAAAAAAAAACAGGGGACTTCTAAAAGACAAAAACGATTCCCCAAAAAAAACACCAAGAGAAAAAGCCGGGAGAAAAACAAAAAACAGATGCCCCAGCGCCATGTGGGGTCCGTTTGGAGCGTCTGGATTCCGCAGCCTGCCTTCAGGTGCTTCATGGCCAGGAGACCAGCTACCACCCCCCCAAGCGGCGCTGCGGTCAGGCTTCCTGGTTCGTGCCCCGGCGGATACAGATTCGGCTCAAAATCGGCTCGCCGCGTTTTTTTGAGGTTTCGGCCCTGTTTTGGCGCTCTTCAACTGAAACCAACGCACAACCGTTTGGCCAATAGAGGAAATCCTGCAGAGACAACTTACGGGTTCACCAAGATTCGGCGTCCATTTCGGCACATGGGGGAGCTCCCCAGATCCAAGGTCTCGGCTCTTTTCGGGACCCGAGCAAAGCGACAAGTTGTGTTCCTTTTCTCGAGGTGCTTTCTTTCCCAGGTGGCTTCAAAGGGAGCTTATGATGATTTTTTGTCGCCTTGTGGGTTTGTACCGGCACCTGCATCAACTGAAGACTATCGTAGTGGAGTGTCTTTGCCTATAGGGGATTCGGATCGGTTCGGGGGGGTGCAACGTGTGAAAATGGACAAAGCGGCCCTCACGCCAGTAGTCACGCTCATGTTTGTTTATGGAAGAGTAGATCTTTGATTTGGCATCTTGCCACCCAATCAATCCCCCCACAAACGAACCTAGTTAGTGTCGAGAGGTTTTGGCCTTTAGGATCCCAAGCAACATTTCATGATGGCTCGTTTGTGTGACGCTCCGATTGATGTTTGTTGGCGTGATTTGTGCATACACTTATTTGCATGGCTGTCGCTCAGCTGAACCTTCTTGGTTGCCATTCGGGTCTGCTTCTTGAAAAGGGTACCCTTTTTGGGGTTGGTTGAAAGGTAAACCAAGGACAAGCATGGTTTTGGGATTGCCTAAAACAATACACCCACTTAGCATACTATATCACATGGGCAGAGGAGATGGGGAGAACCAGATGTTGCAATGTCATACTTGGTTGGGGAACAATCCATTTTGTTTGTGCACATGTTGGCAAGTCTTTTTCATCGATCCACATTTGGTGGTGGATTTTTGTCCATAAACCTTTGCATGCTCATATCTCAACGTGGGTGGCAGTGAGTATAGGCAATGTGTTAGCTCTTCTGTGTTGTTCACTCCTGTCTCGGCTTTGTCTTCTTCATCCATGCTTGGTGTGTTCTCTTGCGTTCGCGGGATTGTCATGGTGGGTACATTCTGCAGGAGCGCGGACAAACCAACTCCCACTTTGGGTTCGGAGCCGTGAGCCTTCGATTTCCTGTTCGCCGGGTCGGCCGGACCAGAAACTGGTAGCCGCGCCTTCGGATCCCGGATCTCCGGCTCGAGCCGGCGAGCCGATCCGACGCTGAGGAGACTTCGAACCGGAACACGGGCACGGGGAAGAGCAAGCTGGTGCCGTGGACCTCCGGCGCCAAGGTGCGGTCGATCCTTTTCGGCTCGGTCAATCGAAGGTCAGTCGGAGGACGTGGGGTTTGGTCAGAATGGGGGAGCCGTTTTCGGGGCACCTCTCACAAATGCTCGGTGTCCTTTTCTTTCCTTTTATACAACACCCCCAAAAAATGGTGCCATCAGAAAGGACAAACCCAAATTGAACAGCAGTCTGTGCTTCATTTGGGAGGGGCATAGGGGGACGCCTGCTGGCATGAGACTTGGGACTCCGGGAATCAAGCAGGCACCGTTCAGGAGAATAAGCAAATTGGCATCCAAGGAAATCAAAGGCAAACGAAGGAGCATGGGTCTCCTTGTTGGTTTAGTCTAGCTGACATAGATACATGGAATCAAACAGGTACATGAGTTTGAATCAGTTTGGTTCAACTCCATTCAACAAAATACCTGGGCTTGCTTGCGGAAGTCAGGCCCTTGCACTGGAAAGGTCTGGCCATCATAGAGTTCACACTTCTTTCACCTGGCAACGTCTATTGTTTTGTTTTCTGGAGGTGGTGGTTGGGGATGATCTACCCCAACCTTTGAATTCAGAGTCGGTCGCCACCTGCTTTTCATTGTTTTCACTTTTCCAGGTGAATCAAGCTGATGATTTCCTTGTGGTTTTCCATTTTTCACTTTGTGGCAACTGTATTTGGCAACCCCCAAGGTTCGCGGCTGCATTTACAGGGCTTTTAGACTCGAGCGTTCGTAATGACCAGCCATTTCTAGGGGACATTCCCAAGTGCACAAGTGAGTGACTGCCTGCGGGTGGTGCTCAATGCTTGCCATACACCATTTGCCGTGGATTGTAGTAGGTATCGCACGTAAACCGACTGGATGCAACAATTAAGTGAAGATCAGTTCTTGATGCATCAATTGGGTTTCAGGATGTTTCAGGCCACTGCAAGGATGCGTAGAAAGGGACTATTGCAATTTCCTTGCACGGGCATTGTTGACAATGGCAGACACAAAGCCATTGCAGGGCGATTTATTGCAACATCACTTTGAAGGAAGATTCACGTACCGGGTGCGTGTTAAGTTCGGGTCAATCCCATGAATGTTTGTGTTGGAGAGATCCTTTGCGAGATTTGCACTCGGCCTTGCAAGCTTAGTTGTATCTCAAACGGCAAGGAGTACTTCAGCATACCTGGTATATAACCATTTCGAGGGTCTCCATCCCAACAGAATAAGTTCCCTTTCGCAGAGATGCCGCAGAGAAAACCGAGTCTCTATGGGTTGATTCCCCATTCCTTTCAACCATCGCTCTTTTCAACCAACCCTACTTTTTTTTCTCTTTTTTCTGGGGGTTTCTGGCGGTTCTTTAGATAGAAGGATCCCTGGAAAGAATGGGGAAGGTACCATATATTTGTTTCTTAATTTTTGAGGGGGGAGACCCGCAAAATAGAATTGGCAAGTGAAAAGTTAGGGGAAACTCCCCTAGAAAGCCTCGATGTCATTTTTTCGGAGGCTTCGAGTTGCTCTGAGCCGCCCAAGAAAGGCCGAGCCAAAGATTATTCAGATCGAGACTTCCGGTGCAAAGCGGCGGTCCTTTTGGGTCACTCTCTGAAGGCAAAGCAAAAACCGCTTTTAGCAGTGGTTTTCATTTGTTTGTGCAAAACGGGTTGGAATGCCAACCCAAACCATGTTGAAGTGCTCGGACTGAGAATCAACTTGTCTCTATTGATCTTTCAGGATTTTAATACCTGCCACATATTGTGATCTGATTTGGGAAAACACGCGATGCGGTGTTTTTTTTTTTTTTTTGTCAAATCAAACTAAAGGACACCCGCTTTTTTTGGGTGGCCCGTTTCCTAAAAAGCCACGCGCCCACGGCGCCTTCCATTCGCCAGGTGCAGGCTGGGGCCTGGCACGCGCTCACGCTGAGTGTGGATTTGCCCAACTCCAAAGTCACTGCGCCTCGGACGAACGCCGCGAGACGCGAGACGCGAGCGAGGGGGGAGAGAACGTAGACCTTGCGAAGCGAATTGGTCTGTCAGGGGCTAGCACTTTTCAAACACCCTGGGCGTGTGGTGTGGCAGCATCCAGCTGCCGCAAGCCGGCAGTGGCTAAGCCCCAGTCTCAGGTCTTGGCCTGGGAATAGAGCCTCCAAGCCAAAAAAAAGGGGTGCAGTACCCAAATGGTGGCTCTGGTGGGCATCTCTTGGGAAAATTCGGTGTCTTCTCCCAAGAAATCTGAACAACGGCGGTTATAAAGGTCGATTAGGGGCGGATAAGAATCCCTTTGGCGGCCTTTTCTCGGGGCTCCCCTCGTTGGGGGCCCTGACAACTATGGGAAACCACCCTGTAGGGAACTACTCCTTTTGAGAAAACATAGTAACATTCAGAACCACCGTTCTGCAACCCTGGTTTCCGATTCGATTCCCCTGTAAATACCAACAACGCTTTGGGTTTCATTCCAATGGTTTCATTTCGTGGTGCGGAAACATAGGGACCCCTACCACAAACTCACTCGCCCAAAGCTGCCCTTTTAACCTTTTGGCTTCCCTCATTGGGTTCTGTTTTATAGCCATGGCCCCAAAAGGTGATCGCCTCTTGTTTCTGGGTCCTTTGGGCTGAGGGAAATCGACCAGCCCCATGCCATTGGCCAGGTGTGGCTGGACGGGGAGGTGGCGCTGGAGATCTGCGACCCCAGCAGCCCGCTGCTGCGCTGCGACGGGCCGCTGAGTTTGGACCCGGCAGAGGGGCTGTGCCTTTTCGGGCGCAAGCCCTTCCTGAAGAAGGAGCGCGCTGGGGGTGGGTGGGGTTGGGGTTGGGGTTGGGGTTGGGGTTGGGGTTGGGGTTGGGGGTGGGTGGGGTTGGGGTTGGGTGGGGTTGGGGTTGGGGTTGGGGTTGGGGCGGGGTTTGGGGTTTGGGTGGGGGTTGGGGTTTGGGTGGGGTTTGGGTGGGGTTGGGGTTTGGTGGGGTGGGGTTGGGTTGGGGCCTGGGGTGGGGTTGGGGTGTTGGGTTGGGTGGGGTGGGGTGGCGGCTGCTGCGCTGAAGAAGCGGTGGGTGGGCGGGCGGGCGGGCGGGCGGGCGGGCGGCTGGGCGGGCGGGCGGGCGGGCGGGTGGGTGGTGGGTGGATGGGTGGATGGGTGGTGGGTGGGTGGTCAAGATACGCTTGTTGGCTCCTAAGAGATACTTGAACTCGTGTGCGTGTGTTGTTGTGTTTTGCATGTTGCAGCAGGGATCAGTTTCAACAGACCAAAGCCCACCTTTCAGCCATGGTTTTAACAGTTTGGCCTTTGATTTCAGATTGGTCTTCTGGGCAAATAAGTAGCACAGAGAAGGAGCCTCGCTATTGGAGCATTGGAGCGCTCACATGGTTTGGTTTGTGCCCGTGCGACTCCCTGTGCGGACCAAAAGCAAGACTGCCAAGGGTGGCATCGGGTGACAGTGAAGTGGAACTCTTGGAGATTAAGTATTTGAAGTGTTTTCAGCTGCTCCTGCAGTTGTCATATTTGTTCATGTCCACTCTTCCACTCATCAGCATTGAAACCGATCTTCTATAGCGCATATCCGCATTTGTTTACACTGATTCCATAACCCGACATTAGGGATCCCCAAGTGGGGGACCTACATGAAAGTGAACTCGTTTTATTCGCAAACATACTGTAGGCAGGAGTAGTGCCTACGCTATCACTGAACACTGTCAAGGCCGCGTAGGCAGTCACGCGTTTCTAGTTTGACTCTTCATGTGGTTGCTGTCTCAAACAGGTGAATCTGTTCAAATTTAGTTTTTTGTTGCTTTCCTTTTCCTGCGTGAGTGTGAAGCCCATGCATTCTGTGTCCAACCCACGCGCCGCAATTCTGACGTGACGGTATTGACTTATTCAATTCAAATCGCGGCTGTAGAATATTGAATGCGTGCGTCAAATGAGTACATCGGATTGTTGTGCTTTCAAGGCAGATGATCCAACCCTCAACATCAGCAAGCGTTCACTAAATGCGGAAGATCAACTATTCCGCTAAATGTCTTGTACTTTCTAAACGCCAAACCGCCCTTCAGAGCAGCCTACGTGCGTGTCACGACTTGACTTGATTCTATATGGCGCGACCGTTTCTCGTTGCTTCCAACGTGCATCCAAACATCCCATACACACCATGGTTCCAACATATAGGCAGTTGTTGAGAGCTCATTTGAAGACTGCACAATTACTCGACTGGATCCACCTTGCAACTCTAAGCATTGTTTTTTCGGCCGTGCATTTGGTTTGACGCCCCTTGGGCTGCTATGTTGTTCAAATGGGGGTGTGCCCAACCAAACTCGCGCACCTCTTCTTCAAATCTCATGCTTGGAGCCTTCCAAAAAAGACACGGGTACGGACCCCATATGGCTTGGTTAAAACGCAAAGTTGGAGTTGAAACCTGTAAGTGTAGCAAGTATACTAGATGGCCAATCCATAGCCTCTAGTCTCTAGGTGCGCCTTACAGCATTGCAGGGGCCGCTTTTCTCAATGGTTTCCACTATGCCCAAATCACTACCCAGGGGGCTTGAATGCGATGTACTGCCACTAGACACAACAAACGGTATTATAGATACAATTGATATACCCCGTTTCCGCGCGCGGTGGTTTGCGGGGAAGTGCAAAATCATAATCTTGCCCCAGCGGTTCCCAGGTACCTCACCAACTTGCTTGCGAAATGGCCTCTAGATTCTCACCAAGGCACAAAGCGAACCGACCGGATCTGACCTTTGTTTGAGGTTCCGAAAGGTGATCAACTTCGTTCTCACTCCCCGAGTTCCTGGACTTTAACCTTTCTGGGAACACCATTTTGGTGGCAAATCAAAGTTTGGACTTTTTCGTCCAATCCACTCGATCGGAAGTGAGTTCTGGGTGACCCAGATGCAAATCGCCCCATGGATTTCGACTTGCGAGGAGTGGAGCTGGATGCTGGGAGCGCAGATCAAAAACCTCCAGCTGCAGACCCTGGTGCCCAGCCTCTTCAACGTTTGGGCGCTGCAGATGCCGTGCCTTTGAGAGGACGTGAAACTGTTGAGGTGGGTCCAACAAGTGGGTGTTGAAACTGAAATCAAATAGTGAAATGGGGCCAAAAAATGGAGGTTCACCACTTTTGATTTGGGCTGATTTCACTTTGAACTTCAAACTGAAATCAGCCCAAAAGTGGTGCTCGAAGAAAAGAGAGTAGCTAAACAAGAAACCTGGGAGGCGAGCCTGACTTTTTTTGGTGAACAAATGCACTCCCACGGGATTACTGGCGAGCGCAAGACGGGAAGTGCTAGCTATGTTTTGCGGGGTGAGCAATGGCCATGTGTTTCCAGCTGCCAATCAGCAAACAAGCACTTTGCGATCTGGCAAGATTTGCCTGGCTCAAGTCTAAACTATCTCAAGGACAAGTAGTAGCCTGTTGATTTCATTTGCCGGTCAGCAGTCTCTGGTTGGTGAGTGGCACAACATGTTTCCGAAGCTGCGAAACCATGACTTGCAGCCCGGTTGCTTGCACTGAGCTTTCAGTCCAACACTTTCTCAACAGCCAGTTGTGTTCGTAGGCGGCCTAGGTCAAACCCAAACACTCAGACGGGGCCGGCACTCGGCCCAAGCCACTCATGCCTTTGACTCGGGTGGCTTGTGCCTTCTGGGAAATATGGACCCCGAGGTTGGCAACCTTGGCTGGACAATTGGCGGCCCGATTTTTTGTTTGCTGATATGGTCGTTGTGTGTTTAGTTGTTGTTAATCTTGTGCCTTTGTTGTTGGTCGTTGGCTTTTTGGTTTGTGCCCTGTTTGTTTGCGTTTGTTTTGTTTGCCTTGTGCCCTGTGCTTTGTGTTCTGATGGCAACCCCCGATGGCCACCGCTCCAATGCTCGAACACCGCCGAGCCCGCGCCGAGCCCGAGGCTGGGCGTGTGGATCTGCCGAGAGGGCTCTTGCAAGACCACGGGCCTCTTCACCCGCAACGCCGCCAGCAGCTCTCAGTGCTGGCGCTGCAAGTGCGGCCGCGCCTTTTGGCCGCAGAGGACTCGAACTGGAAGCCAACAATCATTCTGTTGTTTGAGGCAATCGAGTGATTTCTGTGGGTTCATGCCGAGCTTTTGCATATCTGGCATGGTTTACGGGCGAACTTCCTTGGATGTCATCTTTGTTTCTTTGTGTGCGACAGATTTCGGCCACAAAGGTCCTCTGGGGAGGTCCCATAGTTGAGCTTATGATGGCATTTTGCTCAGTTTCAATGTGGGTGGCTCGTCTGTTTGGAGGCTCGGTACCTTTGTCTGTTGTGGTGATCCCCAAGACTAGGCACACCCATGCAAGGAATTAAGGGGTGGCGGCAAGAAGCGAGCGCAAGGTTCTTCTTCTGACTTAACGTCAGGACGAAGCGAAGGGCCAAGAGATGGAATGAGAGATGAGAAGGTGGTGGATGGTAGAAGGTGGGAAAGGAATGAGTGAGTGAAAGGAATGTCAGCAACCCATCCACTTCCTTCATCCATTGTCTCTCCTAGCCCCGGCCTCTTATATAACTAATTCTTCGATTGGGCCGTCACACCGGGAGCGCAGCGAATTTCTTTCTGGGGCCGTTCAATAGAACTCCAAAGGCTGTTAAATAGACCCAAGGTTGCCCCTTGCTGGCTCCAGACAATGAAGGACCGGCTTAGCCATTGAGACACTTTGTTTCTTGGCGCAAGCATCATGCAAAGCAACTAGTCAATATCATTTTTGGTTGGAGACCCGTCAGTGGACGTCATATGGGTATGGGTCAAAATTAATCCACCAGGGGGCCGCAGGTTCTAGTCCATGTTTCCACTTACCAGGGTTCCATTTTGGGTACCTATTTTTGACCCACAGCCATATATGTCCCTGGCCATTTTGAGGTCCCAGAAGGATTTCAGAGCCAAATCGGTACTCTCCTCCCAGCCCAACTGCTCCCTTGGCTCCATTGGCACCGTGGATTCTTCCTTTGTGTACCAGCTTACAAGGCTTCATCTGCCCATGAGCAAAGGCGCAATTTGGAAACTAAAGCTGAGTTATACATGCATAATAATATATTTTTTCCAGTGTTGGCAACCTTGCGTCCAGCGTAAAACACCACCTCTCGCCCCCGCAAGCCCTGCAAGTGTGACTCACGTGTACTTGGTTTGATAGTGGTGTTTGTGAAGTCTGTGCGCTGAGTTTAGAGAGGTTGTTTTCAGTGAGTATGGGCACAGACCTTGCTTTGTTTTGTGGGGACTTGGATGTTTGAGGGAAGCCATGCGTTGCAAAAGCAAGATGGTTCGCTGGTTTGCTCGATGTACTTTTTGGCTGCCACAGGTTCTTTGTGTTGGTTCTCTAAATAGGGGATCCCAAAATGCCTGGGTTCCCTCATTGTCGTTAAGCAGTGAAGGACATGGTGCCCCAATTTGAGGACTCGATTTCGGCGGTGACCTACCTTCCCTGCTGGTGGCATATTTGGCTGTGGCTCAAAAAACCGGAACCAAAATGGAACCCTGGCAAGTGGAAACATAGACCAAAACCTGCGTAACCCCTCCTGCTTAATTTTGAGCCACACCCATTTGTGTGTGTGTGTGTGTTGTTTCAGTCTTTTGGTTCTGTTCTTGTTTAGAGGGCTCCAAGAAGCAAAGTTGTTCACCATACCAAGGTTGGGAAGCTACTAGCTCACACATCCCATAGGAAGCGTTCGCTGTTGTTCCCCTGTAAAACCACTCTAACATGGGTACCTTCCAAAAAGACACGTAGAGCTGAGCTGAGCTCCGAACATCCCAAAGGGGGCTTTTTTTTTGAAGACGCATCTCGAGTCGCATCTCGAGTCGCATCTCAGATCCGGTCGGCCTTCCGACCGCCCAACGACACGGACCCCCGGCATCCGGGCATCAAGATCATCACCACGGACTCGTTGGAAGAGATCCTTGGGCCATGGGAAGTGGACCAAAGGCCTCACTTGCCCAAAGCGAGTTTCGACTTGTGACCAGTTGGGTTCCCTGATTTGGTCCATGTTTAGCTATGCCCCCAAAAAGGCTTTTTCTGCAATTTGCGGGCGGGTCCTTTGGGCAACAGAGACCCCAATTATGAAGGCCCTTGCAGGTTTGTGGATCAGAGTAGTTTGCCCAGGTGTGGAAATAAGGGCTTCTGTGGCCACGGAGGTCCCTACAGCTCTTTTCTTGTTGCTGTTGAACTCCTTGTCGGCCCATGTAAGGTGAGGTTATTTGGCGGGGTGATGTTGTAGTGAGATTGGGTTCAGGGCCTGGTCAATTCTAGTCGGGCTTTAGGTTGCCACTTGTTAATGGTACCGGACATTTGTTTGTTGTGGGTGTTTGCTTGTGGAAGAATCGGAATTCAAGGCCAGCTTCTATGACAACAAGGAGATCCCCTTTGAAGTGTCCAATTACAGAACATGTTTCTTCCGAAAGCACGTCCTTGGGCTTTCCTTGTTCAGACGGCTTTCGTAGCCGTCATTTGTCCAATCTGCTTTGACAAATGCGGTGGGTTCTTCGTTCAACAGGTGGCTCGTGACCCAACTAGTCAAAGGACACCACACATTCCAATCAGGCCCCTGAAAGCGTGCCCTCGGGTTCTTCTCTTGTGCAGCGTGAACCCCTGGACCCGGTTCCTTTGAAGGGAAGCCAAAACGAAAGTCGCCAATTTTTTTGGGTCTCCTATTTTGACACAGACCCATTTTGAGGAAGGAGTACATGGTTCCGAAGAAGACCTGTCTCATCTTGGGCGAGTTTTGTTTGAACTGGTCAAAAGGATACCCAAATGAAATCCATGTCTAGGATCCTGGACAAACGGGCAAACAAATGGCTGTGGGTCAAAACCAATGGTACCATTTTGGGGTATTTGCACCACCCATTTTAGAACCTATTTTAGCGGTTGGATTAGGATATTCACTGGGGGCACGATTCGGATTTTGACCCCTGGCCAAATCAGCGAAGAGACCCTTTGGTTTGAGCTGGTCAAAAAGGATAACCAAATCCATGTCTTACCAGGAAACTGGTCAAACGGTGACGCCAGAGTGAACCCAGGATCCTGGAGAAGGACAAGTGCGTCTTCATCGCGCTCTCGGCGGACTGGTGCGGGGCCTGCCAGCAGATGAAGCCGGCCTGGTTCGCCCTGGCCAAACTCCTGCAGCGCCGCAGCTGCGAGCTGCGAGTCGATTTCACCGGGGCAGAGAGGGTGGGACAACTTGTCAAGGTCCCCCAGTAGTTCCCTTTTACCGTTTCTTTTTTGGGGGAGGGTTCCCCTGCTAAAATAGACTACAGAAAGAAAGGGTACCCTTATTCTAACCTCTCCTTTGGAGGACATAGTTGTGTTGTTGCTTCTTATCCTGCAATGAGTTGTCCTCAAATCCCTGCGAAAAGTTTAACTTTTGGTGGGTGAAATGGAAACCAGCACACCAACAAAACAACTAAAACGTTATGGGGATTCTGGGATGGCCGGGAACCACCAAGTTACCTGGGTTTTGAGCCTCCGGCTTTTAAATTCTTTGCATGGTTCTGGGCAGACCGTTTGAATGCCGGGTTTTGACTCACTTCGGTTTCAGAGCAACTTCCGTGCTACCAAAGGGAAATCCTTGAAAATTCGTAAAGTAGTCCTGGCGATGGCCTACTTCGGTCTCAGAAAGAGTGATCTTTCCACAATGCTGAAAGTGGTCGCATTTGGGGGGCTCTCCGAATTAGTGGAGGGGGGGGGGGAGGTTTTCCTTGTACACCATTTAGAGGGTAGCCTTGAGTTAACACAGAAATCCACAGTATCGGGACGGGCCCCAATTGAATTGGTATTTGTCCATGTCCTCTTTCACAAAAAAAGTTCCTGGGGATTTTGAAGTAGTTCTGAAAGGTGTTGGCAAACTCAGAGGCCGCAACACATACCCATCAAACACGAGGATTTCCTGTAGGATTTTTTCAGATCCAAGGACTTCCTCGGCGGTCACCGTGGCGGTGATGAACATCGACGAGAACGACGTGGACCGGCGCTACTTCCCCGAGCGCCACATCCCGGTGGTGAAGCCCCTGGGCCTGCCAATACCTGTTTTGAAAGAGGGGATAGTCCTTTTGATCGGTTGGTTTGGATAGAAATATATGGGTTCCGCTGGCTTAGATCGGTTAGTTTGGTTCGACATAGATGGTGCTGGCTTAGATTGTTTTATTCCATGTACCAAGGCCATCTAGTTTTTGACAAGGTCGCCTATGGTGCCTTTTTTTGTGAGGGTAGCTCTAAGGGTTGGTTCCCACTCGCATCCTTCTCTTGACCCAGTCTCAGTTCGCTTGGGGTTGTGAAGGCCAGGTCTTGCCTTTCTGGGGGCGTTTTTTGGTAGCCATGGAGCCGGATGCAGTGACAGGTTCTAAACAGCCCCCACCTCTACCGCCTCTACCCTCCAAAGGTGACACGTGCCGTGAAACTATGAACCTGCGCGAAAATCAGAAAAGCTGGGCGGTTTGCTGAGTAATTCAAGGGCCCAAACAATTAGAATGGGGTGGGTGGGTGCTTTGTAAACAATATTTAGTCACCATGATTGTGGTAAACTACCTAATTATATTTAGCCCCCCTGTATTACCCGGTACCCCTTTGGTTAGCAGAAGCTGAGGTTTGGCGACCTGTACTGTAGATAATGAGTCACCGCGGCTGCCTAAAATGGTGGATTTTTGTGTACCGCCAGCTGATCCCAATTGGATGTTTCAGAAAGGAACCTACAGTCTATACTCAGAAAGCCTGGTTACCTAAATGAGGACCACCTTGTTTGGATGCTTCGAAAGGGAACTTGGCCACCTACAGCTCGGAAGCCCGGTTACCTAATTACACAATATGTCAAGAGAGAACTTGACCAAGCGGCGCTGGACAGGTACATTGAGACACATCCATGTGACAATGTGGCATGAATTCTCGTAGGGAACTCCCCTGAACAGGGCTTGGCGGACAGAGTGATCCCCCGTGTACATGACCCGCCAAAGGGTCCCAACTCAACTTTTTTGGCACCCATGCCCATGCGGCAAGCAAAAGAATATATGGGGACCTCCAGGTGCCCATGTGTCAAAACAAACATATTAGGGGATCTCCCAAATGGATTCCGATGTGCTCAAGCCTTTTACCTTTGGACCGCATCCGCCCAGATTGCTGGTGAAGAAGGTCTCCGAGGATGGCATGGACGAGAAGCCCACGGTCCTCCCTTACGAGCCTTCGGCTGGTCGGATGTGGGGTGCGTTTGTCGTCGAAAATTGGGGCGCCAGAACGTGGCTGTCTTTCAAGTTTTCGGCTTGCGCTTCAAACAGCCACGCGTGGCATTGCCATGGAGACAAACCCACTATTTGAGGCCATCGAAGATGTTTGAGCTAGGACATGAGCTAAAGCTTTCATTTAAGGCTAGGTCCCCCAGTAGTGCCCTTTTATCTTTTTTTAGGGGAGAGTTCCCCTGGTAAAATAGACTACATAAAAAAAGGTACCCTTACTGTAACCTCTCTACTGGAGGACCTAGAAGGTCTTGATCACAAGATGAAGTAGGTGCACTTCCAGGAGTTTGCATGGCAAGCGGTAGCTAGGACGGTGGCATGTAAGAACGATGTGTGAAGGCGATCGCTGTTAATATGGGCGGGGTCCCATGAACAACGTTTGGGACGACATCCAAGGCGACATCCAAGGTCGCGGCCCAGCAAAGCCACTCCGATCGGCGAGCTAAATGTTAACCCCGGATTAATACAGCTCCTGGTTGATTAATAGGGGGGTGTCCCCTTTTAGTGGGGATTCAGACCACTTTTGGAGGGAACACCCCCCAAATGGGACGGGTTCTACTTAGATCCTTCAACATTCTCCGTGTCCCCCAAAAGATGCAACGGAAGGTTGTTTTCTTTTCCCCAGCTGAAAGCTATTTGGTCGATCGGCCCGAATAGGGGCAGTTTTTAGGGCGGCTTGGGGCAGTTTAGGGAGGGTTCCGACGATTCCATGGGATTCCGCTGTTGGGGATACCACCTGGGCTTGTTTTGGTTTCCACTTGCCACCATCCTGAAGGTTTAGAACCCTTCAAAAAAGCCTTGCGGTTTCCTTTGAACACCATCCGTAGGGCTTTTCAGCAACACCCACACGCTCTCTCTTCTCTCCAGGAATATGTTCTGGAAGTTTGCCCAACTCCCTGCTTTTTGTGGGTATTTGACAGATTTTGAGGAGTAGATCTCTCTCTCTTTTTCTCTTGGCTCAGGAGGGTGGCCACAGTATCGCCAGCTGGCTGAGCTTTTTGATGCAGCACACCAGCCTCAACCTGCAGGAGGTCCTGGATTCCAACTACGACTCCTACGTCAAGGAGAAACCCGTGGTCTTGTGGACCACGCACAAAGAGTGTTTGCTTTGGGGGCTTCCCTTTGGGACAGCCCCAGAAAGAGTTCCCTCGAAAATGAAAGACACTCATGTAACATGGTGCTTGGCTTTTCTCTATTGATTCTTTAAAGGGAAGAAAAACCGGGAGGACTCTCACAAGACTTATATGTTGGTCCAGTGGCTATGTCAATGATAGCAGATCTCCGTTGAAGTCTGGGTTTGCACTTTAGGGTTCCCCCAAAAATACCCTTTGCATGCTTTTTGGTATGGTGGGTTTTCTGAATTTGAATCGGTCGGTCTACTGTCAACTGATTTTGGTGGACCAACTGCGAAGACTCCGCCTGGTTGAAGGCAAAAGCGCGGCACAGGGGTGGGGGGCACTGTGGATGGACGCAATCCGTTCGCACCACGAACTAAATCCATGATTGAAACCACAACGTTGGTTGGTATTTTCAGGGGACTTCTCAGAAACCAGGGCTTCTGAACGGTGGTGCACAATTTTGTTTTCGCCACCATCCACAGTGACGAGTTCCATGGGAGTTTTGGCCAGAGGGAGCCGGCCAAAACGGGAGGTTAGGGGTTCAATGTTTCAAGTAATGTTGACCCCATATGAATCAAGCAACCAGTTAATTCATAAGGGGGGTTCTTTTTGGCCCCTCAAAAAGTGGCCTGATTGCCCACTAAACCCAGAAAAGGACACCCCCTATTCATAAACTGGGGTTGATTAGTATGCGGTCAACATTACGTACCTGAATCCACGAAGTGCAGCTATGCGGATCCTGCAGTCGTGTATAGCGTGAGCAGCAATGCATACGTAAAACTCATGAGTTGTGGCTGAAGAGCGCGCGTCCGGTGTTGGTCACAGGGTTCTTCTTTTCGAAGTCTAGGCCGTTCTTTCCCAGTAAGCCTATTGTGTCCTTAGTGCAGATTTTACCGGGCAGAGCGAATGCCTAGGACATTCCCTCCTTTGCTTCGACGATTCGACCCTCGACCTCCAACTTGGAACAGGTGTTTGTTCCCAACACAGAATCAATAAACCCCTGTTGGCTCACAAGGCGGTGTCCCATGTTTAAGGATGGACCCAACACACTTTTGAGGGAAGCATGGGAAACTTCACCTTATGAATCCACCAGGTTCAGGGTCGACAGGAGCCCGCAAAAGTAAGACGGTCAGCCTTCGACTTTGGGAAGAATACGGTTGACTGATTGGGGGGTTCTCAATGTCAGAAACTGAGCTTGTGTCCCTTAACCTTCCACTTTAGGGGCTGACTTTGATGGTAACCTAGTCAACCCTTTTCCCTTCGGAGCCCCTAAAGTGGAAGGTTGAGTGAAGGTTAAGCTTAGGCTAAGGCTAGACTTGGGCGAGCAAAAAAGGCGAGACTCGCGGGTCAGTCGAGCCAAGCCCTTTCCCGGGAAAGGAGTTCAACATCGAGAGCCTGCTCAAGGCCTTGACGGCTGCAGCCCGCACCGCCTTGAAGGACGGAGCATCAAGATGGGATGGGGTCGGCAAAATGTGAGGCGCGAGAGATTCTATTGGGTTTGGGGTTTAGGGGTTTAGGGGTTTGGGGATTTGGATTCCATTGGGTTGATTCGATTTTTAAGATTCAGACAGAACATTTTTGATGGGGGGCGCAAGCTGAAGTGCGTTCACGGTGTTGGTTTCTCAGTTGAAGCCGGCGGACAAACTCTCTTTGTAGCGCTGGGGTGTCCACTTTCTTTATATGCCCACGTCTGTGTCCTGTTGGTCGCTCCTACTCAGATACGCCTGACAAAGTCAACTCCCATATTTGCTTGGTTGTTTCCCTCCCCCGACTGGAAATTGCAGCCTGCCAGAACTGCGGTAAGGAATCCCTGCCTCTCAGCCAGCACAACAAGCCCGACAAACTTCCCTTGAATAACTCCAATAAGCTGGGCACGATGGCTTCTGTAGGGACCCATCACTTCCAGAGTTTGAGGCCGCTGGCATTTTCTCCGGCGGCAATTTGTATTGCCTTTGGATTTGCTCCAGGGACATGTTTTATGCAGATGCCAGCTCCGTTGGGGCCATGATCTTTTCACAGCCAAGCCTTTTGAGGGGATCGGACCCTAGGAGCAAAGCAAAGTCATCCTCGAGGGGCTCTTTGCCTCTTTGTCCTCCCATAACGGCGATGGCCATGGTCAATTTGCATTTGCTCACGGGCACATTTGTTTTTTCCTCCTTGGTTTCAAAGGGAATCTATCACAACAAGACAAATATTACATTTTTCTTCAGTATTTCAGTGGGGCTTCAAATGGCCATGCTCGCTTCTCGCTCGCCAGGAGGGTTGGGGCGCAGACAGCGCGGTGGGGGGCGGCAATGCCGGCGGATGGCGAAGGCTTTGCGCCTTCCTCTGCAACTACTGCTGGGATCCCGCGCCTTGGCGCGCAAGGTTTGGCGCCCAAGCGGTCAAGGCAGGGGAGCAGGTGGCACCATGCCTGAATTTTTGCGCAAGAACAACATACCTAATGATCCTTTGTTGGCGCTTCTTGGCGCTTTTCGGGCACCCAAGAAGGAAAGGCAGTGGACCATGCCTTCCAGGTAAGAATCTGCCTTTTGTATTCTCTTTTGGTGGTAGGTTAAAATAAAATTATCACTATTGGTGTTTGGTCCAGGGGACTTGAGGAGATGGAGGATGCCAATATCAGAAGGGCAGAAGGAAGTGCATCCAGGGGTCCAATTGGATTTCCCACTCAGCGGCTGGCCTGACTTGGGCTGATGGGATCTGTGATGGTAGCATTCGTCAGCACGGATTCTGGTGCAGCACCTGAAAAACTGCTCTCACGTGAAACAATCAGCACCAGTGCGCCAGCTTTGAATTCCTCAGCGACCTCGGGCTTTTGCAACGACTTAAGTGGCCAGTGCATCCACGCTTATCACAGACAGCACTATGGCAACCGCGGATTCATGCTATATTCGTAGAGGGCTTACCCAAGCGAAGGCAAGGACACGCGTCAAACTGGAACACCTCCAATTGATCAATCAGATGTTTGAGACTGTCGCATACCCACAGGTGGCCACCACGTATGCCGAGGTTGCTTGCACGCATGAAAGAGTTGAAAAGAGATGTTTGTGAATGTAATGTTTGAGGCCCATTCCAGTCATTGTCAGTAAATAACCAAGGAACTTGCATTAGGTATGTCGGCGTCCCTTATGGTCATGATAGAAAGCCTTGCCAAACCAAGTTCCAACAGTGCGCGATGGGAAGAGCTTCGGATCATGCTTCTGCCTGAGTTTTCACCTGCCAACCTAACTCACCAAGAAGTGGTGGTTTTGGCACCAATCCGAAGCTGGATTTGTCCAAGGGACTGGATTTCCTGAATCGGACCCCTTAGACGGAGCTCATGAAATCGTTTATGGGTTGGGCGCTAAACAGGCCATATTCTTATTTTCCCAAAAGCAAAACCAACTCAAGATGGCTATTGTGTCAGCTGTTCCAGACCTGCTCTGTGCATTTAATTGACTAGCTCCCCATTTGGGTGTCTCAAAATTGTGGTCCCCTAACACATTTGGTTTCCCTGTTTCCCTTTGGTTTCATTTTAACAAACTATTGGGTGTATTTTGAATTAGCGGACCCCCTATTGTTTTGGGTTTCCTCTTGGTTTCCCTTTTAAACCTACAACAAAACAGTACCCTCAAAAGCGACAAACCCATCTGGAGAAACCCGATTCAACTCCCAGCTTTTACCCCAGGACCAGTACAGCCAACTCCCTGCCGCGCCCGAAACGGGCGAAGACGAGCTCTGGATCCGTCTTCTGCTGAAGCGCGTGAACGAGGCGGTGGCGTAGCGTCTTGAGCGCGACGGGGACTGCGGTCCAGCAAATGTAAAACTCGGAAGGGGCAACCTGAGTTTCTCTTTTTGTTTGTTTTCTTGTTGTGGCCAATAGGCGCGGTAAGCTAGTGATCCCAGGTAAAGAAGCAGTTTATACGTGTTTGTCCGAATGTTTGGAGATATTGGGGGAAACGGCAAGTTGAGATCTTGAGCTGTCCAAACAGGAAATGAGCCCCAAAAAAGGGGTGCCCTCAAAAGCGCCGCCGGGGTATGCGGGAAAAGTATGGCCTGTTAGCGGTCAGTGTGCTTTGGTGTCCCTTTCAAGCCATCCAAAAAGGTGGACTGTGGTTGCGGCAAACTAGTTTTTAGGGCCACTTTTGTGATACAAGGGCTCCTCCTTTGAATCGACAAGGCAGTGATAAGGCGGGTCCACTTCGGTATCACAGAAAGGCGACGTCCCGCAACCATGTGCTGGACATTGGACATTCCCATTTTTCTTGGCACTCTCGCGTGGGTTTGCCTCAAATTGAGGGACCGTCCAAGATTTGCTTTCGGTTTTCCCGGTTTGCTTTTGAAGCCGCGGTGACAAAAAAGCAATCCCATTTTGAGGCCCAGATTCTCCATAGCTTGGTCTGCCTTTCGGGACCCAAGGTTGGCTAAAATAAAGTCGGTGGCCTGTGGGCTCCCCTGACCGTCGGCTCAGGACCCCGGACTGGCGGTTGCCCATGCCTGTTGGAATTCACAACCCGTTCATTTGGGTGGAACCAACATATCAAAGGGGTTGAGACTCACCAACTCCCAAGATTAGAACATTGGTGAAGGTTGTAAACCGTTTCCTTTGGTTGCCCTTTATCTCTGTACCATGTCTAGGTCTCCCAGTAGTGCCCTTTTACCGTTTCTTTTTTTGGGGAGGGTTCTCCTACTAAAATAGACTACAGATAAAAGTTGGTACCCTTATTCTAACCTCTCTACTGGAGGACCTAGGTGAAGGTTGTAAGCCGTTTCCTTTGGTTGCCCTTCATCTCTGTACATGTTGTGCCATGTTCTACCCCCAGTTCAGTCCCAAAAGCTTGGACCTGGGGACAAAGAGCAACTCGACGCAGGAGGCGGAGAAGGCTTTGCGCGGGGGGCACCCGCGACAGCCGTTGGCTTTCCTGCTGGAGCAGGCGGAAAATCGGATCCACCGTATTTGGTTCTGCGGTGGGGGGGGGGGGAACCAGCGAAAAGCCGTGAAGATCGATGCTTTTCCCAGTGCCACTCTAGGTAACGAGTCATGTTGCTTTGGTTTTCAAGGGTGGTTACCTTGGTTGTTCAATATACAGGGGAAATAGAATGACTGGGTTAAACAGGATCCTTTTGTTCTGGTTTGGAGTTATTCTCAAAATGCAGAAGGGAGCTTGCCAGAGAAAGGAAGCGGGGACTGGGAAAAGATGGGGCGCTTTGCGAAGCAGCAGAAGTTTTTGTCTGCTAAGATGTCCACCTCCGAAAACTAAACTCCTAAGCTCAATCACGGCCCTTTGAGAAGCACGGCATGTCTAGGATCCAAAGTGGGTGTACCAACCTGAAAGGGGAGGGGTATCCTGAAACAACACGAGCCTCTTTGGCCAGGCTCTCCTTTGAGAAATGGCCGTGGGTCAAAACCATTAATGGTACCATTTTAAGGTAGGTGCACCACCCATTTTAGAACCGATTTTGGTGGTTGGATTGGGATGTTCACTGGGGCTAATCGATTTGGATTTTGACCCATGGCCAAATGATCCATGGCCAGGTCTTCCTCCCGGGCTCGAAGCCGGACGATCTGCAGACCATCCGCGCCGGAATGCTGGCGGAGAACGTGGTGCAGCGGGGCGACTCAGGCGGGGAAGAGGGAAGCCCGCGCCGGCGTCGGAAGCGCCGATGATGCGTCGATGATGTTTGCTAATTGAAATGGTGCGGGAATCTTCCCGATATCGCGAGAATCACCGGAGAAGATATTTCCCTTCAAATTACAAGCATGGAGCTGAGAAAAGGCCCCCCCAAAAGGAGATTGCTCTACGAACAATGCTTGTTTGTTAATCTACAGAGTAGTACCACTATCAGAGTCACCCACGCACCCCCGTGTTGTAAGCGGTGGGTTGAAGGGAAACACCCCCAGTTTCAGACTTTGATCACCCCGGGAACGGTCACGTAGGCTTTTTCCAAGCACATGGAAGTGCACAGGCGCTTCCCGGGGAGAAAAAAAAACACATATGTAATTCAGTGTTCCAGAGCCCTGTGATCGAGCGGTTATTTTATGCGCAAAGCTCCGATAGGATCGGCTTGACACACTTGGCAGAATTTAATCATTTTCGCCCAAGCAGTCGCATGGGTCCCCCATCTCCAAATGCTGAATGTATATGCCCACATATGGGTATGGGTCAAAATTGAACCACCGGGGGACAGGTTTTAGTCCATGTGTCCATTTACCAGGATTCCATTTTGGGTACATCTTTTTGACCTCTTCAGCCATATGAAGCCGCCCCAACCCCAAGCTCCCCCCCACTCCCCCGGCCCCCGCATTCGCCAGGGGAGAGCAAGGACCGCGCGGCGGCCCAGCAATGGTCCGCCGTGGAGCAGCAGAAGGCGGCGGCCAGGGCAGAGCCCATGGCGCGGCCGATGCTGCAGAGGAGCGAACCAGACGCACCAAAGGCCTTTGGGGAGCCCCGACCCGTTTTCGGTTGAAGGAAGGAGCCCTTCCACATGAAGGAAGGATCTTTTTTGGAGGCTACCCATTCTTTTTGGGACAACAACTGTTTAGTGAGTCCATTAAAATGAAGACGCCTATTGGAAGGAAAGCCTCTCTAAAAAGCCACTCCAAAAACAAGGAAAGGTAGCCTCGAAAACGGGAAACACCCAATTGCCTCACTTCCTGAGTTGGACTTGACGCATTTTTTGTTTGTTGCCCATCAACTCAGGAAGTGAGATGCGGCCAATTTCGATTTTGGGGCGGAGGAGGGGGTGACACTTCTGCCCCATGGTTTCCCGGTAATTTCCCAAGAAACACCCAGTGTCACACATGTGAATTCGCAGGGGAGTAAGTGGGGTGGTCCAAATTTAGGGGTCATTTTTAGTATCTTCTTAGGGCGCCGGGATTGGGGTGGAGCCATGGGACAACTTTGCTGTTTGAAGCAAAACTACTGCCAGCAGAACAACTCTGTGGCCGGTGTTGGTCTGGCGCTTTGAGTTGGGGAGTTTGCTCTCCCCAGTGAAAATTCCGCCCCATGGCGCTGTTTGTGCTGTACAATTTGAAGCGTTCAGGCGCGAGCGACAGCGGTGGGTAGCATTTGCCGCGATACTTCGTCGACCCGGCATGTGTTGCAACCATGCTTCGGTCTCAAGCAAGCCAGCCTTTGAACTGCATCTTTTCCGTACCCAACGAACGCCTCATTCCAAGGTCCGGTCCCGGAAGGAAGGATGGGAACTGAAGATGTGGGCGACGTCCGTGTGTGTTTTAGGATACCCCCCTTTTTGGGGCTCAAAGGACCTCACAAAAGCCGCCCGTGGATCCCTTTTTGTGGACGGAAAAGTCCAGGAAAGCGGGAAACCACCAGGAAACCACCCGTGGCTCCCGTATTTGCGGCTCAAAAAAGTGGTACCAAAATGGCACCTTGGTAAATGGAACCAAAGACTAAAACCTGCGTAACCCCAGCTCTTTAATTTTGAGCCACGCCCAATTGAACAAATCCATGGGGCAGTAGGTTTGCTCTCAACCAAAGCCTTCAGGAGTTGGGCCAAGATCAAGCAGGCCATCGACTCCAGGCGGCCATCGACTCCCGTTGCCTGAAGCTTTGGATTCGTTTGAAGCCAAACCAAAGGGCGTTGATTTTTTGCTGGTAATGGATTTATTCTATGTTTGGGAGACCTCTTTTCTTTTTTCGCAAGCTTCCATTTTCGGGAGAGACCTCTTGCTGGTATTCCTGAAGCGACTGGTGGCTTGTCAAAAGCTTCGACTTTCCCGTGCAACTGTCCAAAACCCGCAACTTCCCAAACTCCCGAAGCCCTCGCAGGGCTTTCCGCTCGCTCAGGGGAAAAAGGGAGAGCTTGCAGGGGTTGCCTGTTCCCTTCTTCTTGTCGGCCGCGCCTAAAAAAAAGAAAGCAAGCCTGACAAGGGTACCTTCCCCAAACGTAAGGACCCCCCTCCTTTTGCTCGGGGACCTTTTCGGGGGTTCTCTTGAAACCATCCACAAAGGAGGTGGCCCGAAGTGCTCCCCCTCCGTGAGAACCCCCCCCTTCGAAGCTGCCAAAGCGCAGGTCGCCGAAGCGGATGCAGACGCTGCAGGAGGGTCACCTTGAAGTTCTTTGGAAACGTGCCATTGTTCTGAGCAATTGATTTGCGACCTCACAGAACACCAAAAGACCGCATCGCCTGGAACTTGACGACAACCATAGAATTGGACTGATTGTCCAAACCTGACGTTTGGTTGCTTACGCAAATTTAATACTTGAAGGGTGGATACCACCATTCCCTCATGTTGGTTTCAGCATCCCTTACCTGCCTTGATGCAATGAATCATCAGCCCGGCTTTTCCGTAGCCTTTTTCCCCAATGTTCTTCTGTGGCTTCCCCCAAAAAGGCGGTCACCCCCTTTTTGAGAACTGGCCTCCCCGATCTTTCCCGACAAGAAAAACCTGACCACGTGTTGCGCCCGAAAAAATATAACATCGGGGCAATCGGAGCGAGCGAGTCAGGAGCTGCTGACGAGGGGCCTGGATTTGGACTTCGAGGACTTGGGCCACGAGCAGCCGAGCGTGATGTGGTTGGCGGCCGCCAACAACGACCTCGAGGCGCGACCGGGGCTGGACGGGGGGGTTAGGGTGGCCGAAGGGATAGCGGTCGATCCGACCTTTCGGTTCATGGTTGGCAATGTTCCGGGGCCTGGCAACTGAGATAAGTATGTCCGTAGTTGGGGGGAAGGACAGGGGGGGGGGTTCTGAGTTCACGGACCTTCAAGGGTTGCGGTGCTTTTGGATAAGCCTGGAAGGTTTTGAAGGCTCCCTCGCGGGCGTGTTGAACGATCGCACTGCAACAAAGCGGCTGGGGGACCCCAAGAGGTAAAAAAATCTGGGTTCCCAGCAGGTCCCAGCCAGAAGAAGGCCCATAGCAAGGCTCATTGATCAAGTTCAAAAGTGCCCACGCGGGTTTGGGTGGGAGGGTGTTGGTTGGCCATACAAGAAGCTGCCAACTTTGCAAGACTGCCAGTGTTACTTGTTGGCGTGTCATTGTGTTGGGCCTTGAATCAGAAGAGGCCCCAAAGGGGTGCCCAATGTCCCAATCCCGTCCTTGCTTGCAGCCCAAGTTCCAACCAGTTGTTTTACCCGTTTTTAGGCTTTCCTATGTTTCCTCGGGATGTTGAGACATTGCCATCATTGGACATATCAAATTCAAATGATTTTCCTTTTCCAATTCCATTCTATCCACCGACCAACCGACCAACCGGTTGGGTATTTTCTAAGCATGCGTTGCCCCACCTTTTCCCGGCGCCAGGAAACCAAGCCAACCGGTGACTCATCAGAATCACCTTGGCTTGGCATCTGCCCCATTTTTTTTTGCCCTCCCCCGGTGCGTTTGAGATGCAAAGGGCAAAGGGATCCCCTTCAAGTAGCTTTCTATGAGACATCCTGTCCAATCCTTTATGTTTGTTCCAAGGCAACTTCTTTCAAAGCGCCGCATAATCTCTAGGGCGCAGCCGGATGTTTGAAAATATAGAAGAGGGATCAACTTGTGGAATGCTCAAACAAGTTTGTTGGCCAACAACCCACGAGTTGTTCAATGAGCACCTACTGCGGTGGGTTTCTTTCTAATAAACAGAAGTGGTCAGGCCCCAAAACTAACGTTTGTTTGTTTCTGCCAAACAGGTCGCAGGGCCATTGGGGGTGGTTGCGAACTTGGGCTCACGAATGCCCCCTTCATGGAAACCGAAATCAGGGCCTGTATTTCGACAGCCCTGGCAAGTGCTTCAACCCGAGTGGGAGATGAGCCCAACATATCTCTAGCTATGACTTTGGCCCCAACCGCCATTTCTTATGCCTTTTTCCAGCATTTGAAAGCCGCCAAATCTATGTTGCCGACCAGTTTCTTTCCGCCCACCACCCTTCCCCTTTTTTTGCTGGCCCTGCTTGTGGGGCTCTTTCTGGGGCCTGGCGAAACGCCCCTCTCGGCTGAACTGCGACGCTTTTTGATGACACCGTTTCCCCCGCCCCCCCCTGTCCCCCCCCCCCCGACGCTTCCCCCCGCGACCGCTCCCACGGGCGAGGTGCTGCAGTTCTGCCTGGCCTACGGCGCCAACCCCCACCGCGCCACCGAGGGCGTCTTGCCCACCGAGGCGGCGGCCGCCACCGGGTCCCTGCAGGCGGGCTGTCGCTGGATGCGGATGCGGTGGATTCGGATGGGTGGAAAACTGAGGGAAACCCGGGGGCCTCAAAGAAATCGGTGCATTCAAATGGCAAGGGGGTCCCTTTGGTTTGGCCCCTTGAAATGGCAAGAAAGTGTTGTGGGGGGTTTCGAACTTCAAATGAAATAAGAGGTCGACATCTTGAGAAACATGTCATCAGCACATGGGAACCCTGACGAATGGGCCAACATGCCGTGAGGCCACCACAAGAAAGCCTGAGCCCAACAAAAGGGAAACTTTGGACATGAACGTGGCTTCCAAGTAGCGGCTCCTGTTCTCAGAAGGAGGGTTCGTTCCTTTGTGATTGTGTTGAGGAGGGACCCCCTTGACAAGGGCCCTGTCGGCATAAGATTGTTTGTTGAGGAGCGTCCCTCTTGCAGCATTGTTTGTTTTCAGACAGTTGCAAGACCATGGCACCGAACAACGAATCATGTGTATTTTCATCTTGACCTGCAAGCGGCAACGCGTGCTACACATATAGGCATATGTTTCAGCCATGGTTCCTGCGTGCACGACTATGGTTCCTGTGTGCACGACTAATATGTTTTCGTAAAGAGCTTGCGGTGTGTGCCTTTAACACTCAACTTTTTGTTGTGCCCGGAGAGTTTCAGCAAAGAGCGGCCTTGAAGCAATTATGTTGGCCGGTCAGGCCCTGCTTGAATATCGCCTTGTGGGAGTGATGGGTTTTGAATTGGGCGGACATCACAGGACAACGAACAAACACAAAAACAAATGCGGCACTCACCAGACTCGCCAGACCTGTGGATCTGAGAAGGCCTCTCTCAGATCCCAAATTACCACGGTAGATACGCCATGTTCCTTTCAGTTGTCCCACGTGGTTGTCCCTTTGCTGCCTACAGTCGCGTGAGTTGGTCGATGGCGCAATTCCCAGTCTGTTCAGTCATCCTTCAACGCTAAGCCTGTAGGATTTTGTCAACCTTGCATTGATCAAGGGCAATCATGTAAGATGGTCCCACACGTAGACGCAGTTGGCCTGTCAACGGGGTGAGTTGAACGCCACAATTCCTTCGTGGGCAAAGGTAACCAAGTGGTGAACCTAGCCCAAGCAGTGGTTCATCATGAGTTTTTTTTTGAGGGTATTCTTGCTAGGGGTGGTTCAAAGGGAACCTAAAAGCAACAACTATTTTTTGAGAAATCCCCTGTATTGTTAAAAGGGTTGACTTGACCCCCAAAAAACTGACGCCCTCCCAGCCAATAGACCTGGGTGAACTATAACGACCGCACACGACCTCACCCCAAATGGTGGTTTGTGTGGGAAATATTTCCGCCATCATTTCAGGTTGGTGAAATATTAGAATTCACCCAGATGGATGTCTGAAAGTGGTTTCTTTTCGCTCGTCGGCGCTCAAAGCAACGAGCGAGGTCGAGTGTCGAGTGCTCGATGTCCGGAGGCTTTGGCCATGCTGCTGCGGGTGGGCGCGGTGTGCGGCCGCGCGCTGCACTTCGCGGCGGCGACCTCGCAGCTGGGGGCTTTGAAGGCCAGTGAAAGGGACGTGGGGCGAGTGGGGCGAGTGGGGTGAGAGGTGGGAAAGGGGTGGGGTGGAGGGCAGTGGGTGCGGGGCATTCCCAAAGGCTTGCAGGATGACTCGTGCTATTGATGCCATGGGGATTCGGATTCGGCCGGGACAGGTCCCAAGTTGTGGGAGATCCCGAAGTGGAGCCTCTATGGGAGCAAGGTGGCCCTTGCTTGTGCTCTTTGGTTTACCTTGACCTTTGGAACATGTGTCCATACTTTCTCGTAGGCCTATAGGCCTTGCCTTCGAACTTGCAGGGTCGAAGAGGTTCCCTGGGCCAGACGCTCATGAGGGATGGCTGCTGTCATCGCCAGAGCTGAGAGTCAGGGCCTAGATTTCACCAGTGGAGTATCGATGTTTGAGTTACATTTCAGATGTTACATTGGGCGTGTGGCCAAGAGTAGAGCAAACAACAACTCGAGCCTCTTGTAGTAAGGCCTAAGGATAGAACATATACACAAGAAATGGCCACGAGCAACCTGACAATTCATTTGGCAAGCGCCAGACCGGATAGGCAATGTCAACTTCAGATTGACCAGTCAACGCAATCCCCTGAAGTAAATCCTAAACTAGGGCGGCGGGAAAAAGGGGGGGTTGCCAACAGATGACCAGCCTATGTCTGCATATTTCAATTCGAGCTCACCTGGGGCCTGGGGGTAACACGAGCTCACCATGGAAAATGTGATTGAAGATCCCTTATTTCAGGTTTTGGAGATAGTTTCTCAGCAGGGAATAAGCGAATGGGAATCCCCAGGTCCATTCCCTGCTTGGGTAGTTGTCTACTTATCGCCCCAGCAAGTACTCCGGGGCTTCTCCTTGACGCGGATCGTTTTGATCGCAGGTACTGGTCAACGCCAAGGCGGACGTGTGTCTCCGGGTCAGAGGCCTGTCCCCTTTGGCGGTGGCGGCCAGCCGCGACAACGACGAGGTCGTGAGGTTTTTGCTCGCCAACTGGCAGCAGGACGGGGAAATAACGCGGGAGCCGGAACTTTGTTATGTCTTGTTTTTTGTTTCGCAAGGTATTGATGTTTTTGTTTGTTTAGTTTTTGTGGATGGGTGAGTGGGAGTTGCCACTCTTAAGTGAGTCTATTCTTTCACTCTACTGTTTGTTGTTGCTTTATCCAGACGGGTCTGTAAAATTTCATCAATATATTTGTGGAGGACATCGTGGGCAGCATGCTAATTTGACATTCATGATGTCTTGTTGACTTGCACTTGTTGGACAAGTTGTCATGTGTTGCTTTGAGCAAGTTTCTTTGTGTGTGTGTGTGTGTGTGTGTGTGTGTGTGTGTGTGTGTGTGTGTGTGTGTGTGTGTGTGTGTGTGTGTGTGTGTGTGTGTGTGTGTGTTTGTGTGTGTGTGTGTGTTTGTGTATGTGTGTGTGTGTTTTTGTGTGTGTTTTTGTGTGTGTTTTTGTGTGTTTTTTTGTGTGTGTTTTTGTGTGTGTGTGTTTTTGTGTGTGTTTTTGTGTGTGTTTTGTGTGTGTGTGTGTGTGTGTGTGTGTGTGTGTGTGTGTGTGTGTGTGTGTGTGTGTGTGTGTTTGTGTGTGTGTGTGTTTCTGTGTGTGTGTGTGTGTGTGTGTGTGTGTGTGTGTGTGTGTTTGTGTGTGTGTGTGTGTGTGTGTGTGTGTGTGTCTGTGTGTGTGTGTGTGTGTGTGTGTGTGTGTGTGTGTGTGTGTGTGTGTGTGTGTGTGTGTGTGTGTGTGTGTGTGTGTGTGTGTGTGTGTGTGTGTGTGTGTGTGTGTGTGTGTGTGTGTGTGTGTGTGTTTTTGTGTGTGTTTTTGTGTGTGTGTTTTTGTGTGTGTTTTTGTGTGTGTTTTTGTGTGTTTTTTGTGTGTGTGTGTGTATGTGTGTGTGTGTGTTTGTGTATGTGTATGTGTATGTGTGTGTGTGTGTGTATTTGTATGTGTGTGTGTATGTGCTTGCGTGTGTGGTTGATGTGATCGGATTTATGAATGTGTTGATGTGGCCATTGTGTTTAGCTGGCATTTAGGGGCAAGCAAACGAACGGGGGATGTCTACTTTGCCATAAATCAACGAGCAAATGAGCAAGTCGTGGAAGTTGGCAAGCACGAGACTGTGGCTGAAGCTTCTGTTGGAGGTCCTTGTTGTTTCTTTTGTTTGTTCGAAGTTGATTGTTGTGTGTGCTGTGTTGATTGATTTGAGTTTGATGCTTGAATTCAATATGATTGTTGAGTTCCTGGACTTTAGTCGCTTTGGGAAGACAATTCTAGTAATAAACAAGTTGAGACTCCTGGTTGCGAATCCACTCGATCGGACGTGAGTACGAGGTGAGTATTAGCCCTAAGCCTTCAAGGGGGGGGGGGTGAGGTGTCCCCCTGAAAGGTGAGTGGTGATGTTTTAAGGTTGGAAATATACAGGGCTCCCTATGTTCCCGTTTTGGTGGTTTTAGACATCGCCTTTTGGGCCAATTCAACATGACCTGTCGTTGTTTTTTGTTGGAGTGATGTTTAAAGGGGAAGTATAGGGAGCCCTGATATAGGGAGCCCTGCTTGCTTAAGAATATCTTTTAATTTGCCCTGTTGGTTTTGAAGGGAATCTATCACTACTGGAATTTGTTTTTGGTTTTCAACTTAATCCGATGGACCCTGATGAACCTCCATTTGCTTAAGACTATTTCTTATTTTCCCTTGTTGGGCTTGCAAGGAATTCAGCACTACTGGAAACATACTTTTTCCAGTGGCCTTACCCAAATGGACGTATACCTCATGGTTGATGGGAAAACATTTTACATGTTTGGGAAATTTCCACTTAACTGCTAATTTTTTTCGATGTTTGCTCCCCTTCCAACGTCAAGTATAGGGAGCCTGAGGTTTTGGCCTCGACTTGAGCCGATGAGATCGGACTCGAATCCAGGAGCCCCTCCTGGGGTCCGAGGCCTGTGAAGCCCTGGGCCTCAACCCAGGCACTTGAAAAACCGGGGGTCCGTCCCGGAAAGGTTTTTCGGGTGCCATGGCTAGTTGGGTCTATCCGTTGTCCCTTCTTGGTGGGTGTTAAAGGGAATACCGCAGGATCCGCAGGCTATATATATATATGATATATGCATGTCTGTTTTCTTTATATATATATATATTCTTGTTTCGGGGGGGGTCCCCGCACAAAGGAAAAAGCGTGTTGCAGCCAAGGGACCCTCAAACCAATGCAGCCTGGAAGCAGGTTGCGAAAAATAGAGCCTAAGAGTCAACGAGAAGGGGGGGCAGTCTTTCTTGCGCTTATTTTCAACAGTGTGAGTGTGTGTATTTGGGATACCCGGATACCCCCTTCTTACTCTTTGGAAGGAAGCCAAAAGAAAACCGCCACTTGTGGGGGTCCCCCGAATGGCGGCAAGACCGACGTTTTCCCTGGGGCAGAAGCGGGTAATCATATGTTCCCTGAGTCCAAGCGAGACACCCTCAAACACGGCAGGGATTTCCATTGGACATTTCGCGCACGGGGATTTCCAAAATTTGGACTGCTCCTCCTCTGTGAATGAACGAACGGTGTCGGATCATGTCGGATCTCGGGTCTGTCTTTGTTTGAGGGTAACATCGTTTGGTTGGTGTTAAAGTTAAGAGTTAGGATACTGGCAACCACTGAGGGGGTCTCCAGGAATTACTTTAGCAAAAAATAGTAATTTATTTGCAACGGGAAATTGCAATCGAGGTCAGGTGGATTTCCATATAGTA
>CAUJNA010000622.1:131572-184520 GCA_963377175.1 Effrenium voratum | reverse complement strand
ATTGGGCGAGCCTGTACTTGGGCGAGCCAGTACTAAGGGGCCGTTGGGCGAGCCAGTTGGGCGAGCCACTCAACCACTTTCACAGTGGCCTCCACGCGCCTGCTTGGCGCTCCTACGGTGCCAGCTCGGCACGTGCCCGCTCGGCACGGTGCCTGCTCGGCACGTTTAGTTAAGTGCCAGCTCGGCACGTGCCCGCTCGGCGCATCTACTTACTAGTGCCTGCTCGGCACGTGCCCGCTCGGCACTGCCTGTGCCCGCTCGGCACTGTGCCTGCTCGGCACGTTTAGTTAAGTGCCTGCTCGGCACTGCCTTGGTGCCCGCTCGGCACCGCCCTGCCTCGGAGTTCTCCAGCTCCAGGACCGACACCTGACACGTACGGCCTGACAGGAAAAAAAAATCCGGGGGGAGGGGCACGTTGGGGGACATGCAAAACCGTGTAAAAAACGTGTAAAAAACGTGCAAAAACGTGCAAAAAACGTTCCGCGTGTCATGAAAAAAAACAAGCTGTTCGTGTCATGAAAAAAAACAAGCTGTTCCACATGTCATGCAAACACCATGCAAACACCATGCAAACACCATGCAAAAACCACGCAAAATGCGGCGCGTACGGAGCGCCAACCCGCCGAACCCTCACAGCCCCCCGCGTCCTTGCTATACGTGCTATATGTGCTATATCTCACAAGGCAAGCCACTGAACATCCACTCTCCCCGGGTTCCTTGCTATATGTGCTATATGTGCTATATCTCACAAGGCAAGCCACTGAACATCCACTCTTCCCGGGTTCCTTGCTATATGTGCTATATGTGCTATATCTCACAAGGCAAGCCACTGAACATCCACTCTCCCCGGGTTCCTTGCTATATGTGCTATATGTGCTATATGGCCCTATATAGCACATATAGTACAGATTTTCGCGCGTACAGAATAATATAGCACATATAGTACATATAGCAAGGAGCTGGGGGAGAGTGGGGGTTCAGCGGCTTGGCGTGTAAGATATAGCAAATATAGCACATATAGCAAGGACGCGGGGGAGAGTGGGGGTTCAGCGGCTTGGCGTGTAAGATATAGCACATATAGCACATATAGCAAGGACGCGGGGGAGAGTGGGGGTTCAGCGGCTTGGCGTGTAAGATATAGCACATATAGCACATATAGCAAGGCCCCGGGGGAGAGTGGAGGGTCCGCGGCTTGGCGTGTAAGATATAGCACATATAGCACATATAGCAAGGACCCGGCGGAGAGTGGGGGTTCAGCGGGTTGGCGCGGCTTCAATGCCGGGCAGGCGCGGCAGGGTGGCGCACCCAAGCCACCGTATGACCGTATGATCCGTATGATTCGTATGACTCGGCGGGCTGGCGTGTCAGGCGCGCCTGGAAACAGGCACCAACCATTTTTTGGTTGCTGCCCGCGTGGAGTTCCGCGTGGAGTTCCCCTCAATCCTGGGGCCACAACAGGATTGAAGGGAGCAATCCTGGGGCCACAACAGGATTGAATCCAAGAACATGTTCATCCGACATGTACTCCGACATGTTGAAGAAATTAAGCGTATAGCAAGGAATCCTGGGGGAATTTCAATGCAGGGATACTGCAGGGAATCCCTGCATCCCCGGTACCTCTCTCTGTAGAGGGGGTTTCCCAAATGGCTTATATTCTACCTGAGAGGCTCCCAGCACTCGTCCGTCCAGCATTTGACCTCGTCCTGCGAAGGATTCGAAGTCTAAAACGCTGCGTGGAGGCGTGAGGCTGCAAAATAGAGACCCCTAGATATGCGCTGCAATTTGGCTCCAGGTTGCATTTCAAGCGATGTCAAGCTTTGCCAAAGGAAACCCCTTTTCCCTTTTTTTCGGGGACCCCTTTTTTTGCCTCACGCCTCCACGCAGCGTTTTAGACTTCGAATCCTTCGCAGGACGAGGTCAAATGCTGGACGGACGAGTGCTGGGAGCCTCTCAGGTAGAATATAAGCCATTTGGGAAACCCCCTCTAAAGAGAGAGGACTGCAAGACGCACTTTCGCGAGCGGCCTGCCCTTGCAAACAGTTCCAAGCCCGAGCTGCTCGTAGTGCACGGACGACGGAGTTGAACAGCAGCAGCTCTGCCCGTCGGGCAATCTCCGTCTTCACCCGCTGTCGGACAAGTCCGTGAAGCTCGTGTTGCAGACCACGTTGCCCGTGTTGCCTGCAATCACCAGGCAGCCGGGGTTCCTTGGTTCGTGGTCAGGGAAGCTGCGTCGAGAGGCTCTTCGTCTGCACCAGCGCCTCGTCGTTGATCATGATGAGCTGCGCTGGTGCGCCCCGCCATTGACGGCAAAGCGAGTAATGGTGAAAAAAACACTCCGGAAGCGATGCTGCGAGGACATCACTTCCGGACTTTGGAGCTGGCCCGGTGCTTGGCTTTTCGGGCAAAAAAGCGAAGTTGGAATTCCGACTTCGGTGGAAGAATCCCGACCTCGGTGTGGCGCAGGCTTGGCGGGCTGTGGCTCCGATGCCGGGCAGGTGGTGCGGCCGGGGTGGAGGCTTCGATGCCAGGCGGTGCGGCCGGGCTTCTAGGCCGGGCAGGAATGTGGCGCGCTCGGTATCGAAGCCACGTTGGGCGAGCCATCAAACGAGGTTGGGCGACCGTACTCATTGGGCGAGCCCGTACTCATTGGGCGAACCCGTACTCATTGGGCGAGCCTACTAAGGGGCCGTTGGGCAAGCCAGTACAAGGGGCCGTTGGGCGAGCCCAGTAAGCCAGTACTCAGGGGCCGTTGGGCGAGCCAGTACTCAACCACTTTCACAGTGGCCTCCACTTTCACAGTGGCCCGCAACGCCTGCGCCGCTCGGCACGTCCTAGTGCCTGCTCGGCACTGGCACTACGGCGCCCGCTCGGCGCCGCCAAGTGCCCGCTCGGCACTGCAAGTGCCCGCTTGGCACTGGCACCCACGGTGCCTGCTCGGCACCGGGGTGCCTGTGCCTGCTCGGCACTGTGCCCGCTCGGCACGTCCTAGTGCCTGCTCGGCACGTTTACCTAGGTGCCCGCTCGATGTCATGTCAAAATCATGTCATGCAACCGCACCATGCAAAACCCATGCAAAAACCATGTTAAAAACCATGCAAAATCGTGCGAAACAAGAATGCGCGCGGCGCGTACGCTGGCGTGGCGTCCATGCCGGGCAAGTGGCGCGGCCGGGAGGCTTCTATGCCAGGCAGGTGGCGCGGCAGGGATGTGCGCGCTAGGTATCGAAGCCTCTGATGTTGAAAACATAAGTGCCAGAGTCAGCTTCGGTGAGTCAGCTTCGGTGAGTCAGCTTCGGTGAGTCGCTTCGGTGAGTCAGCTTCGGTGAGTCAGCTTCGGTGAGTCAGCTTTGGGCGCGGTGAAGACAGAGCACGCTTCTTTGCAGAGCACGCTCCTCTGCAGAGCACTCTCCTTTGCAGAGCACGCTTCTTTGCAGAGGCTCTCCTTTGCAGAGACGCTCCTTTGCAGAGCACGCTTCTTTGCAGAGCACTCTCCTTTGCACTCTCTCTGCGCAGCACGCTTCTTTGCAGAGCACGCTCCTTTGCAGAGCACGCTTCTTTGCAGAGCACTCTCCTTTGCAGAGCACGCTTCTTTGCAGAGCACGCTTCTTTGCAGAGCACTCTCCTCTGCGCAGCACGCTTCTTTGCAGAGCACGCTCCTTTGCAGAGCACGCTTCTTTGCAGAGCACGCTCCTTTCAGAGCACGCTCCTTTGCAGAGCGGCCAAGCTCTCTCTTTACAAGGCGTCGTTTTCCAAATGGATTCCATTCTACCTGAGAGACTCCTAGCACTCGTCCGTCCAGGAAATGACCTCGTCCTGCGAGTCTAAAACGCTGCGTGCAGGCGTGTGGCTGCAAAATAATGACCCCTAGATATGCGCCGCAATTTGGCTCCAGGTTGCATTTCAAGCGATGTCAAGCTTTGCCAAAGGAAACCCCTTTTCCCTTTTTTTTCGGGGACCCCTTTTTTTGGGACCCCTTGTTTTCTTTTTTTTGTTTTTTTCTTAGCCCTGCAAAGGTTGGCTCGCTTGAAATGCAACCTGGAGCCAAATTGCATATCTATCTAGGGGTCATTATTTTGCAGCCACACGCCTGCACCAGCGTTTTAGAACTTCGAATCCTTCGCAGGACGAGGTCATTCCTGGACGGCCGCAGCCTCGCGGCCTTGCCCTCAGCCTCGTCCAGCAAACTCCGCAGCCAGCCACCGTGGTCTTGCTCGTAAAAGCCACGTTACCACACGGGTGAAAACCCTTGTAGACGGCCTTGATGGTTTGTCTGCGGGCGTCAGCATGTTTCTTATGGGTTCTTCGGCCCACGCGGGCCTGCCAGGCTTCCACCTCGCCCAGCCGGGCCTGGAAGCCCTTGCGCACCAGAGCACGCTGGTGAGGTGCGAGTAGTCGAGGGTGACCATCTCCGTGCCGTCGCTCCACCGGGCGGCGCCGTCAGGTTCTTCCCTTCGTTCCTGCGAAGAGGCGAAGCCCAGCCTCAGGTCTCGCCATCCGTCCACCCGGCTGTCCGACAAGTTGGTGAAGCTCGTGTTGCAGAGTGTTGCCTGCAATCACGAGGCAGCCGGGTTCCTCTGGTGGTCAAGGACAGCTGCGTCGAGAGGCTCTTCGTCGCACCAGCGCCTCGTCGTTGATCATGATAAGCTAGCACTGGTGCGCCCCGCCGTCTCGCTCCAGGAAGACCCGTGCGCTCTGGTTGCCCAGCAGCCGCAGCTCCGGGCCGCTGTCGGAGGCCGCGCTGTTGTTGGAAATCTGCAGCTTGCTCCACCCGCCCAGTTCTTCGTAGAAGAGATCGTCCGAGAAGTCGGAGGGTTGGTCGCGGTGAGCGTGTTGGACGCGAAGAGCTGCGGCGCGAGACCGTGCCCGAGCTCGTCACGTCGCCGCGACCGCGCTGCCCGTCGACACTCCGCCGCTCGTGGCCGCCCCGGTGATCGTCAGCGTGGCGCCCGTGGCCGCCCCGCTGGCTGCGAAGCTCGCCGCGGTGGCTGCGCAAGGCCGTCAGGGTGCCCGTGGACGTCGCCGACCGTGGTGAAGTTCCCGGCGTTGGCCGTGTGGCCGAGCTCAGCAGGCCACGCTGGCCGCCCCGGTGATGCTCAGCGAGCTGCCCACCGGCGCCGGAGGACGACAGCGTGGCTCCGGCGACGGTGCCGGTTGCTGTGAGCGCTGCGCAGGCGACTGCGTCCGAGGCGTCCACGTTGTGAACACGTCCGTGCAGTCACGTCGTTGCGCAGCAGCTGGTCGCAGCCCACGTTCAGCGTGGCCGAGCCCGTGAGGGCCAGCGAGTCGGCCGAGCCCTGATCTGCATGCTGTACAGGTCCAGCGTGCCCGCCGACTGCTGCACCAGCCGGGGATCGACCCGCCGAAGGCTCCGAAGTGCAGCTTTGAGTCCAGGCGCGCCGTGCTCCAGACACCTGCGCGGCCGTGCCGAGGAAGGTGCCGGTGACGCCCACGTAGTTGTTGTCGGCCGCGCTGACGTACATCACCAAGTTGGAGGCCGTGCCCAGCCGGTGCCGGCAGAAGGAGTAGCGTCTCCCCGGCGTCAGGGTGTAGGTGCGCACGATGTTCCAGGCGAAGGCGCTCAGGGTCATGGCGTAGCCCTCCAGCTGGAAGCCTCCCACCGGGAGCTCTGGCGCACCAAAAAATTGCCCAGCGTGGTGAGCGTGGGCTCCAGCAGCACCTCTGACGTCGTCGGCGACGAGGATGAAATGGAGTCTTTCCGGACAAGCCCGAGGAGGACGCGGACGCATTACGGATAGCCTCTATTAAGATGCGACTTTAATTCTTGAAGTGACGTTTGTCCCCCGTGAGCATTTGGCTCTATAGCTTGTACCCACACGTGCATGCACAACGTGGTGGTTTGATGTCAAATTTTTTTACGGCCATCCTGATAGAAGCAGCGCGGGACATCAGCTCCTTGTGGGTCGTGGAGCAGCCGTTGCGTTCTCTAGCCTGGCACACATCCTGGCTAGCGCCTCATGTTCAAAATGGTGTCATGAACGAAACGCACTTTTGCGCATTTGGAGGTCAGCGACTGAAACGGACGGGGTTGCTCTCTGACAGACAGTTGCCGGCTTTGGTTCGCCAGTGTGCCGGGGATCACCCCGAGGGTTTCCGCACGGCTGAGGAGACCGCATACCCCCCGTCCTTTTGCGAACGCGTTGCGGCCTTTTGCCTTGCCGAGGCAGAAGCTAGAGGCTTCCAGCCAGTCCCGGCCAGCTTGGCCCTACCGGGATCCAGTGCAGATTTTGGTTTTCTCCGAACACAGCTATTAGCCTCCCTGGGACAACAGAGGCGTGGCCAGCAGGCCGCAGCAGTGCCTTCGGCATACCAGGCAGTTGTGGCCGCAGTTGATGTGGTCCACGTTCCAAAGCGCAGCATGCATCCTTGCCTAAAGGCACTGTTTTGGCCCATGTGCAGCCCAATGATGACACCCGCATCGTTTTGATCCCCAAAAGCCCGGAGATCTTCACGCACGAAGTCACCCGGCGGCTGCAGCTGCGCCCGTCCCGGCTGATGTGCGCCAGGCCATACACGAGCAGACCACCCGGCAGCCCGCGACCATCGCGCGACACTGGGCGAACCGCCTCAAAAGCCTGCTCGAGCGGGCTAAAGAACTTCAGCCCTCGGAGCTCGCAGCCCTAGCTGAAACAGACGCAATCCTACAGCAGGTGAACTCCGGCAAGAGGGTGTTGTTGATGAGCGAGATCTTGAGTTCCATCCAGTACCCCGATCTGGAGGTGTGCAAAGACCTTCGGCGTGGCTTCCCTTTGGCCGGATGGTTGCGACCTACAGGGTTGTGGCCAGTCTTGCATCAGCCCCCCCCGCTGCTGCAGGTTGAGACCCTCAGCCAGCTGGCGCTACCCATACGCACATCGCCCCTACGAACGATGATGAAGTGGCGGCGCGCCTGTATCACATCACGCTGCAAGAGGTGCAGGATGGGTCACTCCTACCTGGAGTACCACTCGATGAGGTTCCTCATGATGTTGTGGTGTCCCCAAGGTTCCCGGTGATCCAGGGACCCAAGCTGAGGGCGATCGACGATATGTCGGCTTCCATGATCAACGCGACAGTCGGCTCGCATGAAAAATTGCAATTTTACGACATTCCCTGTATTTTGGCAGTGGCACGTGAATTCTGCAACGCTTCAGGCCGACCGCTTCATGGGCGGTCCTTCGATATGCAGAATGCATATACACAGATTCCGGTCTTACCGGCTCATCGCCGGTTAGCGTATGTGGCACACTTCTGTCCATCTGCGGGTCGGCCTTTGGCCTTCGCCATGAACTGTATGCCTTTTGGCGGCACAGCATCGGTTTATGCATTTGCCCGCACGGCAATGGCTTTGCAGCGCATTTTGACACAGGTCTTTTGGGTGGTCATCACCAACTATCTGGACGATTATGTCCCATTTTCAGACGTGGCACTTACTGGCGTATCTGAAAGGTGATTCGCACAGTATTCCACGTTTTGGGGTTCGTCCTTAGCACCAACCCCAAGAAAGACCACCCTTTTGCGGAGACCTTCACGGCCTTGGGGGTTGAGTTCCTGCTCCGTCACACCCCAACCAGTTTGGCAGTCCGCAACACGGCCGCTCGGTGTAAAGAGCTGCTCGCCCTCCTGCATGAGATTCTGCACTCCGATTGCGTCACAGCCCGACAATTGCAGTCCCTCCGATCCAGGTTGCATTTCGCCGAGGCCCACATGTACGGCCGCGTTGGGGTTTGTATGATCAAACAGATGTCGGTGGTGGAGGGCTTTACACAAACTTCCCCGTTGCCCCAGGCCCTACGTGTGAGCATTCAGGCCATGATCCACCGACTACAACACAACCCTCCGGTGGAGGTCCCCATGCTTCAGAAAGAACCAGTGTGCTACTCCCGATTTATCGGGATGAACGCCTTATTTGAAAAAAGTTGGAAACAACTTTTGAGTTGCAAAAGTTAGGGCTGGTTGTTGCCAATTTGTTCATCTCTTGTTGATCCGTAACATTGGACCAAGTGGCGGGTGACCAAGGCTACAACCTGGACAGACACAGAAATCATTGATCCTCGCTTTCAACATCTTCTTGACAATGATGACCTTCATGTCTTCATCACAAGTGTTAGCAATCGAATCTTGATGCAGAAGCTCTCGATTTTCAACCTCACAACTGCTTGTGGGAGCCCATCATGTCAGCCATGGTCATTTGGAGGGCACAGACGTGGATTGCATACTTGTTTGGGACGGAATTTCATTGAGCTCGCTGATTGGATGTCCAAAGTTCAGCCGTGCGTGTTTATCCTGGAGAATGTTTGTGGACTGCAAGGCCACCCTCATTGGGCATTTCTGGTGCAGTACTTCGACAGCATGGGCATGAGATTAGTTCACATGCAGACGATTGGTACATCAAACTGGCTTTCAGCCAATCGACGAAGGTTAGTGTGTATCTTCAGACGGCATGATGTCCCATTTGCTTTCGAGCACATAGCCAAGCTGTCAGATGTGCACTTGCCACCGATCCCAGAAGCCCATGCAGATTCCGAGCATTGCGTGCCAGTTGACGTTTGGCCTGACCGCTCCAAGCTGGACCCATCAGCGCTTGAGTTGTGGCGATTGTCAGACTATAGGCTCTTGCCGGAAGGAACGCCAGACATGTTGGGTGATGAAGTCCTGGCGCGACGATGCGCCCAGTGGAAGGCTCCAGTTTTCATGGCATCCTATCGCACCAGCATTTCTTTTGACTTGCAATTCCTGCTCGAGAAGAAACTCTTCACCGGCCTCTTTCAAGAAGCCAAGGGGTGGAGGTTCCTGCATCCTTTCGAGGTCGCTTCGATGCTTGGGTTCCCCTCTTCCGTTTTGGGCGAACCCCTCATCTTGCCCCTCGACTTTGAGCTTGCTTATCGTGTCTTAGGCAATGCCTTCATCCCATTGCAGTCAGGTGTAGCATGGTTCTGCCCGTAGACCTGACCAGGCTTCAGGAGTGTTGGTCACCTTTGCTCTTGCGAATTGGCTCATGCACCAGTGTCACAGTTGGAGATTACATGCAACTCGTGCATACAGGCGCAGGCAACCTTCTTGCGACCACTCAGGGCTTCACTTCGTGGATTCTCATTACTAAGCAGGTGAACGGGCGAACGCTGCTCATTTGCAGTGACACGGCATTTTCTGAGACAGACGTGCATGACATTTTGTGTGGCTGTCAGGGTTGCAACTGCATGTGGAACCGGGCGAGCTTCAGCCTACAATCGTGCATTCCCTCTGCAAATGGGCAACATGGACAGAACCGTAGCTTTGTCGTGGTATCTAGCCTTGCCGTGCTCGTGATGTGTGTTGAGGATGTTCCGGCAACCATGAAGGAGCTCCTCTCGGCAATCCGATCTCGTTTGAACACAGGTGCACTGCGCATACCGCAATGGAGCAAACTACACCTCTACGATGTCTGGGGTCGAACCTTGGCCTTCCCTCGAGAATCCCTGCCAGATGCTGCTTTCCTGTCATTTGGAGCCGTGCACTTGGAAGAGACTCTTGTGCAGGCGCTTCAGTGGACTGAGCAATCGGGCGTGTTTCAAGTGCAGCCAAGTGGACGCTCCCTAGGCATTCAACAGGCAACCCTTGACACTGTGGCTGATTTTTTCACTGGGCTGGATGGTTGCCTTACACGGTGCAAGGAAATTGGCAGGTCAGCCAGTTGGGCAACCATTTCGAGCCCTCGAGGACACAGTATCATCTGGACCAGGGTGACACCTCCGCCATTTTGGACGCCATCCTCTTTGGTGCGGGGCTCAGGATTCATTCACATCCGGTTGAAGAAGACATGTGTCATTTTCAGCTCAACGCGTGGCATGGGTGGGTCAGCACACACGATGGCAGTGCAACACGGATTGCGGCAAGACTCCAAGACGTTGAACGCAGTCATCAGACAACGACTTTTGTCAAAGCAAAACCTGTGGAGAGCAAGATGACACCACACATCCTTGTTTACTCCTTTAACCGTGTATTGGAGAAGCAACGCAATGCAACGGAGCATCACCTCCGAACCAGTGAGCTCTGGCAACCGATCCAGGGACTGTGCAGTAGGCCCTTCGGCCCTTTGACATCGTTCGCTACCACCGGCTGGCTGCAAGCCAGTGACACTCGCCTCACTGCAAGTTTCCCAAGCCGAACGGGAGTTGAGATGCTCGTAGCTTGGGACCAGGCCGGCATCTTACAGGCCCTTGAGTTCGTGGGATGGCGGATGTTTTCGTGTACGGCCAATGGGTCCATCCATTTTGCCATTGAATCCACATCCGATGTGAGCGCGCCAATCAGCCTCGTTGCCTTAACGGACATCTTGTTTCTCACATACTTGAGAACTCTTGAAGTGACTGCCGGTGTCACAGCATTGCGCCCGCATGATGTCGTGGTGGCCAAAGTGAAGTCAGTGACAGGGCTCAGTGTTCTGATTTGCCTGCCGAGCACCACCACGCTTGGCATCATCCATCATGCCTGGTTGTTGGCAACTGCATGGACAGATGTCGAACCTTCGATTCGGCTGGTTGTTGATGCAAGGCAGGTGATGCCACACATCCCCGTTGCCCACGTGGCACGCAACGGCAGGTGCACCGTGAACACTCTGCTCCCGATCCAGGGAGGGGGGCCAATTCGCAATCGTGACACAGGCCTTGTGGGAAGTGCTGGCAAAGGGCACCACCATGTCAAGGCCCGGCTTGCTCAGGCATTGCTTGACGACAAGTTTCCTCCAAAACGCATCAGCACGCTCGTGAAGCAACTGTGTGATGCTGTTCCGCAGGAGGCAATCCAGACCATCTTTGCTGAAGATGCCAATCAGACCAGCATTGAAAAAATCAGGGCATTAGCCAAGCAGCACGGTGTTCAGTTGACCGAACAATCCCTTGAAGGGCCTGGGCCGCAGGCTAAATCCAAGACTGAAGCCACAAGCTCCAAACAGTCAAAAGGGGCTGCTCGCATTGCCGTGGAAGATTTTTGCCTCGTAGACGGCTACTTCGCATTCGAAGATGATACTCCTTGCCCCGTGGTGCAGGAACTGACTCGGGGTACATCAGGCGTCATGTTGTGCAGACCAGACCAGATTGCAGACTGGGTGAAAGCAGGGACATTACTTGCAGAACCATTTGGGGCACTCTTAATCAGCACACCGCCATTGCCTTTGCCGCTGGGTTCCGGTGCGAACAGGTGAATTTTCCGGCCACCAACAAACAGGGGCTTCAGTTCATCCTCAGGGGTTGTTTGCTGCAGATGGGAGAGGGAAGCGCGGTGCCCAATCACCAGACCACTCAGATTTCCTTGAAAACGATGCATTGCACGTTGTCGAGCGATGACTTCGGAGACATGGAATGGCAGACCATCTGTGAAGCCCCAGTTAAAAAGACCTTGGCAAGGATTGGGCCTTTGATGGAAAATCCCAAGGCTGTCAAGTCTGTGTGGGGCCGTAGCTTCAGATGTGGGGGTAGAGCCGTGCCGGCCAGGGAGGCAAGCTCAGTTCGTTTCCACATGAGCATCGAGGCTTCGCTGGCGGAGCCAGTATTACGTGTGAGCGGCTCCTGCAAAGTAGACATCGCAATTGTCGACCCTAAGACAGGCAAGCCTGATCAGCTATACGCGATCACGTGGTGCAAAGTTCATACTCGCCCAGAAATGGAAGCCATTCTTAACAAGATCAGCGCCCATTTCGGATATGTGCGGGGCAAGAACGGCTATGGGGTGAGAACAGCTTTCTCTGCTGCTGAGGACACTTGGAAGACTTGCAGGCCCTCGGAGCCCTTTCACCCGGCTGTGAAATCCAACCATCTCTACCGGCTTAGTGGAGCTGATCCGACGACGGATTTCGGCACTCTTGAGGAACTCGCTTCGCAACTCAAGTGGAACATGAAACCCATCCGCAAGCTTCGTGCAGGTGCCTGGATTCTAGCAGCAGAGACTAAATGTGCTAGCCATACGGTTTTGCTCAATGGACGTCCTTTGCTCCTTCAAGAGATCCCGCCAAAGCTACCGGGAACCACGACTGTGGTTGCCGGCAATTTGCAAGCGCACCGCAGAGCTCACAGTGGGGCGCTGAGTTCCAATGCAAGCGCCACAAGTGATCCATGGCAACATGGCTCAGATCCATGGCAAACTGGTCCTGTTGGCCAGCCTCAACCTCAACGCAGTGTGCCAGGACCCGTTGAATCCAAGATGAACGCTCAGGACGCGAAGATTGCAAGCCTTGAGCAGCGCATTCAAGGCCTGCATGATGCAACCAACAGCATTCAGGAATCCCAGAAAGCCCATGCCGAGGCTACCAAGCAGGAAGTGTCCACTGTGTACCGAGAGATTCGGGCTCTCAGTGAAAAGACGGACACGCAGATGACAACGCTAGCAGCGATGTTTGCGAACCAGTTGAAAGAATCCCTTGCCAATCAGAGTGCAGAGCTCTTGCGTGCCATGAAGCAAGAGCGCAGACCTTCTGAGCCGGCAGGGTCAGAGGACCAGGAAGCCAAGCGCTCCAAGGGGCAGTGACAGCGGCAGCCAGTCGTGCCTCGCGCTTTCAGTGGGAGGACATGTGCGTGCTTCTTCGTCATGAAGGTGCTTGAGCTTGTTTGCAACTTTCTTGAGTGCCTGAGCTACAGATGCCCACATGTATTGGGGAATAGCCACAGCTGCGGGGTTAGCAGCCGGGTGCATCTTAGACGCCAATCCACACATGTGCACTCGTGTGCCATCAGGGTCAATAGCGCCCTCCGACCATTTGACATTGCCATCCGTCACAGTCGAAATGGTGCATCACTGTCCCATCTCGCATTGTGCTGCCACGACATCGTTTTCCGATTTGCCCATTTTCGCCTTTCACCATTGCATGGGTTGCGCATAGGAGAAGCTTCGAACCCGGGGCCTTTTCAGTCTATTACCTTTTGTGTCACCAACCCAACTGCCATTTTTGGGAAAGTCGCTGTCGTTTGTAAGTTGAACGCCCAAGTGATTTTTCTCAGTGAAACTAGTGCCACACGAAATACTCAGATGCTCGAGGGCCCGAACTTCCAGAAAGCCGGGTTTACAGCCTTCTGGGGAGCACCGGTTGCCATTCAGAAAGAAACCAGGACAGGGGAAGGTTTCAGGGGACGTGCAGTTGGCGTCGCCCTGGCAACTTCCATGCCGGCCGTGTGCCGAGATCGCCCAACTCCGATTTTCTTCGTACCAATCGTTTTCTTGAGACGTGGGTTCAGATTGGAAACCAGTGTGTTCTTTGTATAACCCTATACGGCTTCCACCACTCGCATGAGAGCATTCCGGCAGAACAAACTGAGGAGCGCAATAAATTGTTGCTGAATGCGGCATTGGCCAGCGCGGCTCAAACATCCGGCAGTGTGATCATTGGGGGTGATTTGAACCAGATGCTCACAAGTCAGCCCAGCAATAATCTTGCCATGAGCAGAGGCTTTGTGAACCTCATCGAGGTGGCAAGGCATAGATGGCCTGAGCGAACACCACCTACTTGCACACAAGGGGGAGGCGGGACCTTTCATGACACCCTTCTTGCTAAAGGACCCATTCTGGAATACCTTGATAAGGCGTGGGTTGACCCTGAATTGTGCTTCCATGTGCACTCCCCATTCTTTGTTTCCTTCAAGGTCCCGACAAGTACCACTTCCTATCGTAGATGGAAATTGCCGCGTGACTGGACAGAGTTGAAACCTGACCAACCAGCTGTGCATGCCCACTATCAAGCCAACCGACCGGATTTCACTGATCTCACAACCACTGGTGCGCTTGAGCAATGGGCATCCGCGATTGAAGACTCTGTGGAAGCTGCCTTGTCGTCCACCAGCACAGGTACGCTGCCACCCAGGTACAAGGGGAGATGCCAGCCAGCAGTGTTCACTTGTGCCCAAAAGGCGGGAGCCCCTAAGCTGGCTAACAGTGCGCATTACGAGCCTGAGCAAGATGTGCTCACCTTCACAGCCGTCCACAAAGTTCGACAGGTCAGGAGAATCCAAACCTTCATCAGAACGTTTGCTGCATCTAGACGTGAACCAGGAGGCCACAAGTACTCGTCCCAGCTTCATGCCGAATGGAAAGCCATCACCAGGGCTAAGGGTTACCAGGGTTTCCGGGGCACCTTTCGCCAGTGGTGTATGGATCACCTGCAATCGTGGCCGCAAAGTGTTTCGGATAGTCAGCGAAGAGTGGTTGCAAGTTATGTTGGCCGAAGCCATTGCAGACAGCTCGGCATATCATCAAATGATGAGTGCAGATCGCTTGAAAGATTTCAAGGACACCCTCAAACAGGACTGGAAGGAACATGGGGGTTCTTTGACGTGTAAACTCTTGAAGCCCCCCACTCATCCACCCATCGACCAGGTGGTGCATCCTGAGGAAACTCAGGCCACTTTGCTCAGGGCTCGTGCCAAAGGAGAACACAGACTCAGATTGGATCGAGAATTTCCAATCATCCCAGGAGACCAAATCAGGGTCGCCGGTCACCAGTGTTCCATTACGCTGGTTGAAGGACGGGACATTTCAGTAAATAGTTTACCCGATAATGTGCCGGTCCGTACTGAAGTTGAGATCAACGTTTGGCACTCCTCAGGCGATGACGTCCTCCGTTCCTTGTTGCGTGTCTGGGAACCTTACTGGAATAGAGATGCAATTCAAGAACAGTGGGACCTGCAGCCATGGCAGCCGGCCAGAGAGATCATTGATAAATTTGGGCCACGGCTTGAAGACTTGCACTTGCGGCCACTTTCGCTTGAGTCGTGGAAACATGCCATCCGCCAGACACGGATCGCATCGGCCAAAGGTGCATGTGGATTCAACCGGGCTGAACTTTACATGCTGCCCGATGAAGCACACATCGACCTGCTGCAAATTCTCGAACGTGTGCACGCAGGGGAAGCGTGGCCCAGTGTCCTGACCACGGCCAGAACAGTCTTCCTGCGCAAGTGTGCTGATGATGTTAGGGCCCAGGCCACACGGCCTATCACCATTTTTGCCATGCTTTATCGACTTTGGGCCAAGACATGGACACTGGTTACACTGTCGCAAATGACGCGAGCAGTACCGGCCACCTTGGCTGGAGGTCTTCCGACAACCAATACCACAACGCTGTGGTGGATCATTCAAGCTAAGCTGGAGCAGATGCAATTTGAGGGTAACGAAGTCTTTGGCTTCAACCTAGATTTGCTTAAGTGTTTCAACTTGATGGGGAGAGCCACCATCGTCCTATTGATGGCAAAACTCGGTGTCCCTTTTTCCATTACTCACGCGTGGCTCAGAGCCATGATGCAGTCGACCCGTGTGCTACAGCTACGACACCAGTGTTCCATGCCGCAGCCTTCCACCACAGGGGTGCCGGAAGGAGACCCTGTCGGGGTCGTTGCCATTGCCCTTCTAGGAGCGACGTGGATAAACTACCTGCAGGACAGATGTGAGGGCCTGACCGCATTTAGCTACGCAGATAATTTCGAATTTGTTGCAACCAAATTTCGGAGTGCTGTCCAAGGGGTGGAATTTTCGGGAAAGTTTGCGGATGCATTTAGACAGAAAATCTCTGTGGGAAAAAGCTGGGCATATGCTACTACGGCCAGAGGCCGCAGCCGCTGGCAAGCGCATCGTGACCAACTAGCGCCGCAAGAACGGTTTGCCGTTGTGTGCACAGCGGAAGACCTAGGCGCCGCAATGCACTACTCGACCAACCGGAGTGCCTCGCTGCAAAAGAAACGATTCACGGAAGTAAATCGACGTATGGGACATGCCAAAAAACTGGGATTGCCTAAGGAGCACCTCCATCAACTTGTCCAATTTATGTTCCCTGCTGCTATCCATGCGTGTGAAATCATGATCCCTTCCGAGGAGCGTATCGATAAGCTTAGAGTGACGGTCTCAGAATTGCTTTTGCCCTCTGCAAGGGGTAGCAATGCCTGGCTCGTGTGCGCCTTTGCCACGAAGACCAATCTAGACCCCTTAATGGCAGTGGCCAAGCAAATCCTGAACACACTTCGCCGCTTCGTTCACAGCCATCGGGATATCGTTCGGCAGGTTTGGGGCCTGGCAATCATTCTGCAACTGCCTCAACATAAACGTGCCAGGCATTTCGCAACTGGGCCAGCTGCTTCTCTCGCTAGACTCTGTGAACATTTGGGATGGAAACTTGAAGGCGACCTTTGCAGCCAGACGCAAACCGGAATAAAGCTCAGAATGGACATGGTATCAAAAAATGACATAGCGGACATTTTGCATCTCACGTGGAACAACCTGCTCACAGCTCAGATCGCCACCAAAAAGCGCTGGGAAGATGTTGTACATGACATCGACTGGCAGACAACGCAGCTTTGCTTGCAGCGCGTGCTGCCCCATGAAAGGTCTTTTGTGCTCCAACACATCACGGGTGCACAGACAAGCGATCGGATGAAAGCCCATTTCCTTACCGAAGAACAACGTAAGTGTGATCTTTGTGGAAACGCTCGCGACGATTGGCATGTGGTCACCGCTTGTCCGGCAATAGAAACCACCCGAGCCCAATGGGTCGATTTTCAACGAGACCTCTTGGTCGAGTACAGATACACGCTCATTATGCCGGTGGCGGGTGCGCGGCAAGAAATTGAAAACCTAAGGGAATTTCGGGATCGTGAAAGGGTGGATCTGCTGACACCCAGATTGCCAGATGCAGTACTAACAGGCCACACCTTCTTCACTGATGGGAGCTGCCAGGCCTTGCTTCGTGACATTGAATGTGTGGCTGGCTGGGCAGTTGTGGCAGCCAAAGAACCCGCTCTCTGGCCGACCACTGAGGGATCCAAACGTGATTTCTTTCGCGTGAATCAAGTCGCTGCAATCGCCCAAGGGACAGTGCCCCGCAAGCAGACTAACAATCGAGCGGAACTCTTTGCCATAGCTTTGATCATAGCCCAAAGCGATGAAGCCACCGTTGTGACCGATTCTGCTTATGCCATGGATGTTGCATCGGCGGTACTTGCGAACCCAGACGTGGTTGCCCACTCCGGCAGAGACAACCTTGATATCGTCTTCCCGCTTGTACAGGCATGCCTTTCAAAGCAGTCCGCTAACTTTGTTCTCCAAAAAATTAAAAGTCACCAAGTTGAACCTTCGCGAGATGACACGAGGTCGCTTTTTAGATACTTTGGAAACCAACTTGCAGATGAGCTAGCGAAGGCAGCTACGACCCTCGCCGAAGAACGCACGAACCTTCTGGTACGTCAATGCCGGACGATCTCGGCCGCAACTCGGGAGCGTACAGTGCGTGCTATGAAGTGCTTGGCCTCCCTACACCAGGCCTCCGTCACGGCCAGGAATGATGCCAAGGTCAAAGCTGCAGCTTTCCCTGCAGAAGATGGCCAAGGTGCTGTGGACGAGCTCCTGAGCCCAACTTATGTCAGACTCCGTGAATGGCAACTGCCAGACCTGACTTTTGCCGCCCAGTCACGAATGTTCTGGGGAGTGACCTACACGTTGCGCCTGCACGCGTGGGTTTTGACCCTTCAGTGGCCCGATCCCTCGTGCGACAGTGTGGGTGACATTAGCTGGTATGAGCTTTTTGTGAATTTCCGCATCGTGACACAGAGTTTTGTGCCCATTAACACGGGCACGGACAAAGCCCATCCTCGGTGGGAGTTGCCCGAGCACAGGCCCAGCTTGGCCATAACGCCCCAACCGGCATGCCTGGTGTTAAGAAATTTCACCTGCAGCCTTGCGTATTTGGCACAACTGCTCGAGACTCGTGTGTTTCCAGCTGAGCCTAAAATCCAAGTTGAGACGCTTCCAAGTGCCCTCAAAGGCCAGGCTGCGCAGCTCTCTGGCTTGGACCGTAGACCCGTGATGAAAGCAGCCCGCCAAACAGCTGCAATCCTCCGGCACCATACGCCCAGCGTCAACAGGCGTATGTTGGGGGCTTTGCCAGACATTCCCAAACTGCCACCGGAAGTTTGGGTGCCCATGCAAGATGGTGACTTGCCAGAGTTGTGTGCTAAGAAAAAGAATGTCCACAAAAGATGGATGCGTTCCTGAGGAACCGTCTACTGCATTGATCTTCGGGTTTGTCCCTGACGCGGTCGTTAGGACGCTAGAGCCATTTGACAGACCCGGGCAAAAACCATGTTTGTTGATACCCTTTTCCGAGGGGATTTGGCCCGCATTTTTTCGCCCTCCAAAAAGTGTTCGGAACCTCGGTTGCCGGGACCTTTGCCCGAACACTTATCTCCATCCCACGCGGTGACAACACACGCTTAAACGCAGGAAAGGTTTCTCGTCTGAACCTGTTGCTCGACAGCGGTGCGCAGGCGCCCCGCTTTTTTTTCAACCCCTGTGGCTCTGAGCATATCGCCCAATTTCTCACACTGGGCGTGTTTTAATTTACACACCTTTTACCACGGATCATTGGGTACATCCCAATCTCAGCAGTCAGGCGCTTGTGATCGGGCTAATCACACTGCTGGTCCCTCTTGAAACCAGCAGGACTTGCCACAGGGCGCCTATGCCACGCAGGCCCCCCCCAAAAAAAAAAAAGAGGAGAGAGGGGCACTTCAAAGCAGACAAGATGTTTTAGTGCGCCTCCCGCAACAGCATGTGCAAATCGCCAACAGGCCTGGTCTCTGTGTGCCTCTTTTCACATCGCCTCGTTTTATGTGGCGTCCGTGGCACTGGCAATTTTGTGGCATTCGCAGGCTGTCGTGTGGACAGCGTTTCACTTTCGGGGGGGGGGGGTTCTGTTTGCTCTCACTGACCTTCAGTGGAGTCGTCTCACATTCGACCAGTCATGACCATACGGCCTACATCACATGGAGGGTGTAGGTCAAAGAAAGAGCGAGGACCAAGTGGTGGGTGGGTGGGGCGCCTTTTGCCATTTCGCAATGGAAATATTTCGTTTGGCATTGGGGGTTTGAATGTGTGAACCTCCAGACGGCGCTGATGCCCGATCGTCGAACTCATACGACTCGGGCGATGACACTGCACAGGATGCTGCAAGTTCTGGCGATGTGTGGCAGCTAATAGGTGCTTCTGCGTCAGACAGTATAGTTGCATCTTCTACAGGACGAAATGCTGCAGCTTTTTCAATAGATGTCGAACCGCAGCAGAACGTGGAGATGCAAGACATGCTGGACGATCTGAGAATCAATGTGGAGCAAGATTCGCTTTATTCTCATTCTCATGCGGTGAGCGAAGCTGAGCCGATTCACGTGGATCCAAACAGGAATTTGGAATACGCCTGGAACAGTTTGTATCCTTCAGCAAGCGCTCCTTTTTGGGAAACAGGCTTCTGGTCACAAATTTTTGGAACCGGTGTTGGTCATTTCGGACATTTCGACATGCTGGAAATGAATAGACCCGCCGCCGTTTCTTGTGACCCTGCTGAAGAACCTTGTGAGGAGACGACTGATGTTATGGTTCAACCAGCTAAGAAGAGAGCCGTGACTTCTCACCGCCAGGTAATCAAGAACACAACTGTTCAGAGTTGGCAAGATGAACGTGAGGCGTTGTGGCAGAAAGCAATTCGAAGGTGGCATGCTTTGGTCTTGGCATGGAAACAAGATGTGAATATTGTACAACTGCTCGTGAAGGAAACTGGATTCAGCAAACAAGCTCAGATCTTGGTGGACATCTTCTACAATAAATCTCCTAGCACGTTGTTGAAAAGAGCAAACAGCTTGGGACGTGTGGTCAATCACCTGGCTCTTCGGCAAGAGCTTTTTCCCTGTGATGAGCCAGCTCTTTATGAGTATTTGGTTTCTCAGCGTCATGAAGGTGCTCCTGCTACCAGGCTGAAAGCAGTTCTCGAAGCATGCAGGTTCGCTAGACACGTTTTGGGTGTACAGGAGCTCGACGAGTGCATTGCGAGCCGAAGGTGTGCAGGTGCAGTATCCTTGCCATTGGGAAAGGAGCTTCATCAGGCAACACCGCTTACCGTGGAGCACCTCAAGACTATTCACCAGGTTCTGCACTCAGACTCGGACCCCTGGGATAAATGTTTCGCTGGCATGGTATTGTTCTGTGTTTATGCAAGGGCGCGATGGTCCGACGCCCAGCACAGCGAAAAGGTTATTGGGGATCGAGACGAAAAAGGAGAACTATTTTTCATCGAATGTTCAACGGCAGTTCATAAAACGGCGCGAGCTTTGCAGATGAGACACATGTTCTTGCCTTTGGTCGCACCCACTCGGTCGAGGCCGAGTGTTGGGGAGAACCGTGGTTGGCTGCAAGGAACATTCTGGGCATTGAGGATTTGCGCCGCTTCCCTCTTATGCCAGCTCCAGATGCTTCAGGAGATGCTACGATAAGGCCCGTCTCGACCTCGGAGGCATCAAGTTGGTTGGAACATTTGCTGACCAAGACTCATGGGAAATTGCAGGGGAAAAGGTACACCTCGCACTCGTTGAAAGCGACCATGCTTTCATATTTGGCAAAAAGAGGAGTACCTTTCGAAGACAGATTGGCTTTGGGGTACCATGCTAATCCCCTTCGGATGGCACTAACCTACAGCAGGGATGGTGCAAGCAGACCGCTGGCAGTCTTGTGCGACATGCTGGCAGAGATCAGGAAAGGTGTGTTTTCGCCGGATGTCACTAGAAGTGGGCGGCTGCAGATGGGTTCCGACAAGGAGGCGGCTGCTTCGGAGGTTGCTGATGTGACGCTGGTACCGAACGATGTCGTAGTGATCAAAGACGAGGACGAAACCGCAGTTTCTGAAACAAGTGATCATGTCACTACGGATTCGGAATCTGACACGGAGGAGCCAGTTTTCCTTCCCAAAGTCCAACGGATTGATCACGTTTTGCCTAAGGAGTCAGTCATGTGGCAACACTCTCGGCTGAAAACATTGCACATTGCTGTCGAAGGGCACAAGCGGGCATTCTTTTGCGGCAGGCCCATTACAGAGGGATATCAGTTGGTCTCCTTGCAGCACAGGTTTGACACGCCCCGATGCAGGCAATGTTTCAACAGCAAGCTCATGCTGGAGGACAAGTAGCCTTTGCAAAGCGGGAGGACTCTTCGCATGAAGGCGATAAGAGGGCCACCTTCCGTTGGCGTTTCACCTTTGACTGTGCCGATTGAACGAAAACCAATAATGTCCTGGGACCTTGCCTGTGTTTCGACATAGTCGTGAGGACCGTGCTCGTAACTGAGGGAGGGAGAGGTCTGCATTTGGGTTTTCCTTTCCGGCTTGTAGGCGACCAACTCAGAGTTTGTTTCTGTGTCACAAGAGCGGAGTGACGTTTCGTTTTTACCGCTTGTGGATTGCGGGACATTCGACTTGGTCGAGTGTATGGCTGCCGCATGTTTCAATCAGAGCTAATGGATAGTGGAACACTTGACTTGGTCGAGTGTAGGACTGCCATGTACCTTTTTCTCAGTGTGCGTGATTTCAAAACGTTTAGCCATCAGCAGGATCGCGCTTTTTCTCTCCGTGAGTTTTCTTGCTCTAGAGGAGTGATGCGCTTTGGAGCTGGCCGGCATGCGTAGCGACTTTTCAGGATTAGTTGTCAGAGTTGCGGGATCGATGACACGGGGCAGAGTGGAACAAATCTCTTTGTAGGACTCGCCTGCCATGTCTTAGATCGACTCGACAACTGCTTTCAAAGTGCACCGTGACAAGATAGATGATGCGGGCAATCTTTGGAACCTGGTGAGGTCCATTGGATTGCGCAACATGTCACTGGTGGTTTTTTTGCAATAGGAACTCAGCAGAGTCTTTCGACAGAGCGAGAGTTCGCAGTTTTCTGCGGAAGCGTCCGCAACGGAGTCGACCTTTCATTGGGGCTGTTTGCCCAAGTGAGGCGGTTATTTTTAGGCCCCGACCATGATTGTAGCGCACTTGAGGTCGCAAGTCAGTCGAAAGTCGGGGCGCGCGGTTGGAAAGGCAGCAGGTCCGGTGGAACGGTGTCAGCATCAAGGGCGAGCTGCAACCATCGCATGCCTTCATCGACCTGGTGGCCTCAATGTGTTACACAGACCCGGTCATTTGGGTAGCCCCATCGAGGACCCGACAAGGAGATCAGCGTTGACACCTCGATCTAGCTGCCTTGGCAATGGGCGGTGCAGCGAAGGGGAACAGCGCTGGATCCGTGCGAGCTGACTCACCTGGATACTCATCAGGTATGGTTGCAGCAACTTCTGGGCCTGGTATCCCGGGATCCTCCTGAAGGCCACACCTGTGTGCGATTGGAATAGTTGGTGAAGGCTGATCAGGAACTGTTCACCATCTTGGCGGAAGATATGCAGCTTATATCCGACAGTTTGACCTCGGTTCCGGCCCCCATGGATGAAGCAATTACACTTTGAGGCATGACCCAAGACGCAGAAGAAGCCCGCGGCCAAAGCAGAGTTCATCGGTCCGTCAGAATTGCAGGACTACAATTCCGAGGGACTCGGAGGGCGATGCTGTTTGCTTGGGTACGATCTGAAAGCAGGTTGCAAGCTGGACGTGACAAACGGTCGGTGCATGAAAGGCAGGCGCAGGGGCATCGAATGTGGCATGGCAAACCATAGTTTGAGCACTTGCGGGGCCAGCAACCGACATTTGCCGGTCGATTCGCATCGTCACCAGAAGCAATGGAGACGGGATGCGGATGGTAAATTCGTCCGCATGACAAGCATTCATCCTGGACGCTGACATGTGATTTCTCAGTTGAGCGTGATGCCGACGAGGAACAGCGGGCCGAGGTTTTCGCTGGCCAGCGTCGCTCTGGGGCATTTGAAAACCGTGCATCAGGATCCGAGAGGTTTTCCTGTGCAATACAGATTTGAACATGAGAGCCTTGGCGGTGGAGATTTGCTCGTCCTAAAGGGTGGCCTGGGTTGCGCAAGAAGAACAAACCTCGTGTGGATAACAAAGGTTTATTCCAGCACGGCCACAATCACTTCTTGGGCATCCAACCGGGCCATCGCATGCTCCCGTGAGAAACAGGTCAACTCTTTGTTCGCGATGCAACAGAAGAAGACGACTAGATAGTGGTCCACCCAGAAACTGGATTCAACCGCTTGCTGTTTTCTGTGATGATGGTCTTCTTCGTGAGCCAAAAATTGTCGTTATCAATAGCAGTTGGAAATATCCCACTGCAGAAAAGGCTGCTTTCTGCTTTTCTCCTGTTCGGAGACACGCAGGTATCGTGAAAAGACAGACTGTAGCTTTTCAGGTGGACCTACAATCTTTGTCAGAGCAACAGGTCTTTTCTTATCAATTTTGCACCGCATGGTTTGAGACATGTTGCTGAGAGGGCGAAACACAAGCCTTTGGTTTCTGAATATGACTGCTAGTGCTCTTCATGGACGAGTTCCTAAACGTCGCGGAGCAGCACTGGCAGTTTCCTTCCGGAGCCAAAGCAGTCGGGCGGCGAGCTTTGAAGTGGGGTGAAGTTCGGGCCGACCCGACTATTAAACAAGGCAAGTTGATTCGTGAGCGTTTCAGGCACACAGACTGTGGGCGAGCTCGTTTTCTGGACAGCTACGCCATATCTGCAATACGTTCTATGGCATATTGCAGTCAGGCACACAGTATGTGGGCGAGTTCGTCTTCTGGGCATCAACTCCTTCCCTTTTGGAGCTCAGGATATTGCAGTCAGGCACACAGTATGTGGGCGAGTTCGTCTTCTGGGCATCAGCTCCTTGCCTTTTGGAGCTCAGGATCTATGGCGTATTGCGGTCAGGCCCACAGTCAACTCCTTGTGTTTTGGAGCTCAGGATCAGCATGGCTGGGCGTTTTCCTTCACATGGTGGGATTGCGGCTTGCTCGGTGTGCTTAATTCCACGACTACGCCATATCTGCAACATACGGTCTATGGCGTATTGCAGTCAGGCACACAGACTGTGGGCGTGTTAGTTTTTCTGCGCATCAACTCATTGCCTTTTGGAGCCGTATGATTCGTCTGCAAAACGGTCTATGGCGCCGTATTATTCGTCTGCAAAACGGTCTGTGGCGTATTGCAGTCAGGTACCCAGGCTGTGGGCGAGTTCGTTTTCCTGGACAAACTCCTTGCCTTTTGGAACCTTGTGATTCGCGTGAGGATCAGCATGGCTGGGCGGTTTCTTTAGCATGATGGGATTACGGCTTGTTTGGTGTGCTTCATTCGACGACTACGCCACATCAGCAAGACAATCTATGGCGACCGTGTGCTTCATTCGACGACTACGCCACTTCAGCAAGACAGTCTATGGCGACCGACGCTGCTGCAGCAGCCAATGGTTTGGAATACTACACCATTTTTGCAAACGGTCAATGGCGACCAATGCTACTGCAGCAGTTGAAGGCCTTTTTCAGCTTCTAGGTTTTGGAATTTGTGCGGGATGGCTCAAAAGCATGCGCCTTCTCAAGGTTTTCCCGCGCCCTGGGAGTTGAAGTTGACTTGGACCTTTGATCATAGAGTGAGATGCGCTTGGCCACACTTGTTAACGACGCTTGGAGTTGTAAGAGGTCCTCGAGGACATTCTGGAATTTGGTTACGTCAGCTTGAAGCAGTCGGAATCCTTGCGGGGACGTTTGCACTGGTTCGAGAGCATAGTTTCCGAAGGATTGCTGACAATGCTATCAAAGTCCTGGGCGATCTTGCAGTGAAGGAAAACAATAGGAATGTTCCGAGCGTGTCCGAGAGGTTTGCAATTATTTTCCTCGTGGAGCGAGTGAGCAATGCTAGACCCCTCAGCCTTTTTGCCTACATCTCGGAGCTCTTGGACTGCTTTACTGACGGTGCTTATAAAGGAGCTGAACAGAAATTGGGAAGTGTTGGGGGCGTCCTGTTTCACTCCAGATGAGAAGTGCGTTCCTTTTCGGAGGTGAGGCTCCGGCGGACATCCTGGAACACCGCTTGTCCTTTTTCCTGCAAATCCCACGTGAAATCATCCCTGTCTTGATCGCTCTTGCTTGTTGGAGGCAGCGTTTCGCAGGCGCACCAGTGGTGTGCTGTATTGACAATGATGCTGTCAGATCAGCATGCGTCAAAGCTTTTGGAGCGACCTGTCACGCTAGGTCTCTGATGGCAAGTGTGTCGCATCTTAAAATAGAATGCCAGTGCAAAGCTTGGTACGCCAGAGTACCGGCCAGCTCAAACATTGCCGATGCTCCCGGCAGGCTCCGCTTTGATCAAGTCAAAGCGTTGGGAGCTGTGGAGACGGAAATCAGATGGACTGAGGTAGCTGAAGCTTTGGGGGCTGAGAGCATTGGTCGTTTTCCTAAAAGGGGGAGAGCTCGGACCAATGCAGACTACGCCCCTTTGCACTGGAAAAGATGCGACATATCATTTCAAGTTTTATATCTGTATGAGTTTTGACTTTATACATGTCATTGGACTCTGGATGGATATATACTATATGTGTTTGGAATTGGCTTGATCCTTTATGAAAGGATCCTTCCGGCCCGGGTTTCCAACTAATGAAAATAAGTGTGCTACTCCCGATTTATCGGGATGAACGCCTTATTTGAAAAAAGTTGGAAACAACTTTTGAGTTGAAAAGTTAGGGCTGGTTGTTGCCAATTTGTTCATCTCTTGTTGATCCGTAACATTGGACCAAGTGGTGGGTGGGTGGGGCGCCTTTTGCCATTTCGCAATGGAAATATTTCGTTTGCCCACCCCGTTTGCACTCCCGCCCGAAATTTTCTCATCTGTACGCCCGTTCTGGCCGGGCGCTTTTTCTCTAGCCTGACCCTGAGCCAGAGCTCGGGACCAATGCAGACTACGCCCCTTTGCACTGGAAAAGATGCGACATATCATTTCAAGTTTTATATCTGTATGAGTTTTGACTTTATACATGTCATTGGACTCTGGATGGATATATACTATATGTGTTTGGAATTGGCTTGATCCTTTATGAAAGGATCCTTCCGGCCCGGGTTTCCAACTAATGAAAATAATGGCATGTCTTCACAGATGGCGCTCAGGAGGGCAAGGGAAGTCAAGCCAGGACCAGCATTGGGGCAGTGGTCATCAGCCCCGATGGTCGGTGTCGAGCTTGCTGGGGATTAGCCCTCGGCACGGAGGTCCTGGCGCTCTGGCCACCTCGGCACATTTTGCATGCAGAACTCTTACCAGTCCTGGTGGCCTTGGCGGCGTGGGGAGAACATCTGAGAAATCAGCCAGTATTCTTTTTCATATTGACAGCGAAGCTGCTAAGCACTCGCTTATTCGGGGTACTTGCCAGCAGCGCGAGGCCCAATTCCTTGTTTCCGCAGTTTTGCATTTGGAAACTCAGTTGTGTTTGCGTCCATGGTCTTCTCGCATTCCGAGTGAGTCCAACCCTGCGGATGCGCCGAGCAGGTTGGCGTTTTCAGGCCTGACACAGCAAGGTTTCGACCACCAAGCGGTGTCTAACGACTCTGTGCTGGCCTTGGTTCAAGCCGCACGCGGGCGGTGACCTCGGATGAAGAAAGCGGGGTTTGAGGCCTTCAGTCACCTTTTGCAATGGGTCTAATAGAGGTTCCTTCAGGCCCCGTTTGGTGTTTGTCTGTGGTGAAAAGGAAAGCCTCATTTCACCCCTGTGATCTGAATGCAGGTTTCTGCCCGCTGTGGAGAAAAGAAGAATAGTGAAGTATTATGAACTGATGAATGTATGAGATATAGAGACAAATGCTCACTGATAAGAATTAAGGATAGCCTCTGTTAAGATGCGACTTTAATTCTTGAAGTGACGTTTGTCCCCCGTGAGCATTTGGCTCTATAGCACACGTGCATGCGCAACGTGGTGGTTTGATGTCAAAATTTTTTCCCGCCCGCCCGCCCAGGATGGGCGCTTCGTGATGCTTGAGTGGCTTCTCTTGCTTAGCTTCACCTTCGGGTGTTCCGTTGGAGCGACCGTTGTGTGGTTCTTTGTGTGGAGTCGCGCGGCAGTGCTTCGGACGCTGCGATGTGATGATGTGTTTGTTTGCTCGTCGCGAACTAAATGCTTTCACCTCAGTGACCAGTGTGGTCATCTTCTTCACAAGCCTAGGAGGCTTCGGGTGTGCTTCGATTGTCTCAAAAACGACAATCGCCCAATTGTGAAAAGGGGTTTATGAGGCTCTCGGGTCTAATAGAGGTTCCTTCAGGCCCCGTTTGGTGTTTGTCTGTGGTGAAAAGGAAAGCCTCATTTCACCCCTGTGATCTGAATGCAGGTTTCTGCCCGCTGTGGAGAAAAGAAGAATAGTGAAGTATTATGAACTGATGAATGTATGAGATATAGAGACAAATGCTCACTGATAAGAATGAAATCTCTTGCAAGTCAAGGCAATTTGCGTCGACGAGCCCATCAAGGCATCATACTCTCCGGCTTCTTCGGCATCGTGCTTTTCAAGATGTGGAAGGTTTTTGCCAACAACAAAGCAGACTCAGTCAAGGAAGCAGGCAAAGGTGGCGGAGTCTATTGTCCCTACATTGCAATCAATGGGAGGGATGACTGGATTTTCACCGAAGTGGGCAAGGAGAACATTCCGGTTCCGCCCACCTACGACGAGGCTGTCGCTGCTCCGAAATTCAAGAACGTGAGATTTCAATGTGCGAATCGCAGGATGAAGAGACGTTTTATTGGTCCCTGAGGCTGAAAGGGCTATACTTGATGTATCGGATCTGGACCGCATGCAATATCCTTGGCATCAAGGCGGAGCAGTTCAGAGGCACCAATCAACAGAAGGACACCGCCTTCGTAAGTGATACGATCTTCCGATGCATTGCCCTCGGCCTCAATTGCGACTACATGATCTTCTACCGACCAGATGCGATCATTGGACGCAAGTTCTTGAAAATCAACCTTGCTGCCATAATTTGCGTACAAAGCGTCAAAGAGGTTGACGCTCCTCTTATCCAATGGTGCTTTTATCGCAATATACATCTGCCCCCGCGCTACATCGAGAAGATCAATCGGACCGAGGGGACGCCGCAATCCCTGCTAGAAAGGTTTCGACGGAGGGCGAGTAGCAAGGCGATCGCAACGTCATCGCACTGGTGATCAAGCATTTCCATTACGATCTCTAACATGTGGGGGATTAACTGGAGATTGCATTTTTTCAATGGGATCGTGGTATTCGTCGTGAATGGTACCATGATCAATCCCAAATGTTTGCATGAGACTTCCGTTTGTCACCACAGAACATCTTCTGTTTCCGTACAGTATCGTCATCGGCGACTGCTATTCTGGAGATGCCAGGTATTTGGTGCGGTCAATGAATATTCGACGCTACAAATCATTATTGGTTACAAATTAGTGGTGGACTATGCTCGTCATGGATGTTCGTTTTCTGCAGACTTTCCTGGATCTGTACCGTTACCTGATTGTACGTTTGCTGCGTGTGCATCGACGCGCACGAGGTCTGGTATGCGACCTGTAGCATTCTCGTTTCCTGTTAAGTATACAGAACCTGGTCAAACTTGTGCAGAGACGTTTCACAAAATTGAATAGAAAAGCCGCGCGTCCACGCATGTCGGCGTGCGGTTGTGAATGGTTCCTGACCCCGGGATGAACCCGAGCCCAGGACGGGGGATGCTAAGAATCTCCGGGCCACAGGCCAAAATCCGAAGGGCAGGTTCTGACGGTCACCCTGTTTTTTTCCCCTTCTTTGAGGTCCCTCGAACCTTTGCGGGGATGTTGTTGTGTGAACAGCCGACTCACGCATAGGGATGCTTTGGCTCAAGTTCTTGACAAGTGGATCAAGACAAATATCCAACGGAAAGCTGTGAAGAAGCAACAGGACCGTGCTCCGCTGTTGCAGGCGGTTGTGAGACAACGCAGGCCATATTTCCCTTACACCCCCTATTTACACTGACCCCTACTACACGGCTTCACAATCGAGGGTAGTGGTCACCCCACGGGATTCGAACCCCAACTGCCTTGTCATTGACTTCGTGGTTGACGCGCCTCCTGGCAGAATGAATGAATGAATGAATGAATGCATGAATGGATGAATGAATGAATGAACGAATGAATGACTGGAATGTCCGAATGAATGAATGAATGAAATGAATGAATGAATGAATCAATGAATGAATGAATGAATGAATGAATGCATGAATGAATGAATGAATGAATGAATGAATGACTGACTGAGTGACTGACTGACTGACTGAATGAATGAATGAGTGAATGAATAAATGAATGAAATGAATGAATGAATGAATGAATGAATGAATGAATGAATGAATGAATGAGTGAATGAATGAATGAATGAATGAATGCATGAATGAATGAATGAATCAATGAAATGAATGACTGAATGAATGAATGAAATGGAAATGAATGAATGAATGAATGAATGAATGAATGAATGAATGAATGAATGAATGAATGAATGAATGAATGAATGAATGAATGAATGAATGACTGCATGAATGACTGACTGACTGACTGAATGAATGAATGAATGAATGAATGAATGAAATGAAATGAAATGAAATGAATGAATGAATGAATGAATGAATGAATGAATGAATGAATGAATGAATGAATGAATGAATGAAATGAATGAATGAATGAATGAATGAATGAATGAATGAATGAATGAATGAATGAATGAATGAATGAATGAATGAATGAATGAGTGAATGAATGAATGAATGAATGAATGAATGAATGAATGAATGAATGAAATGAAAGAATGAATGAACGAACGAACGAACGAACGAATGAATGAATGAATGAAAGAAAGAATGAATGAATGAATGAATGAATGAATGAATGAATGAATGACTGAGTCATTGAATGACTGAGTGAATGAATGAATTAATGAGCGAACGAATGAGCGACTGACTGAATGAAATGAATGAAGAAATGAATGAGCGAATGAATGAGCGACTGACTGAATGAAATGAATGAAGAAATGAATGAGCGAATGAATGAGCGACTGAATGAATGAATGACTGAATCACTGAATGGCTGAATGACTGACTGAATGAGGCAATGAATGACTGCATGAATGAGTGAACGAATAGATTTTATGGATTTGATTGGTTGATTGAGTGATTGTTTGTTTGACTCATTGATTGGTTGAAAGAATGAATGAATGCATGGATTAACGAATGAATGAAAGAATGAAATGACATCAATGAATGAGTGCATGAATGAATGGATGAATGAAATGAATGAAATGAAGTGAATGAAATGAATGAAATCAATGAAAGGAATGAATTGAATGAAATGAATGAAAAAATGAATGAGCGAACGAATGAGCGACTGAATGAATGAATGAACGAATGAAGGAATGACAGCGAAATGGGTGAAATGGATTAATGAGTGTTCGTCGCCTTATTTGTTGAACACGTGTGACTGCTCCCATTGTCCTTCGGGTTTTTCTTCCTGTTTGCGTTTTCCGTGAATTAGAAAAGGAGGCAACAACCAATGATTGCAGCGCAGTGGGCAATGTTGTGTCGGCTGGGTGCAAGTCCTCTCTCAAAAAGGGAACCACTGAAATCCCCTCAGCCACAAGAAGGGAACATGAGCAACGAACTATATGGCGTCTCAAAAAGCAGCAAATTGCGGAATGCGTTGGGGAGTTTTGAACCTCCAGAGGATGGACAAGCTTGCACAATCGCCAGCAGGGTCAAGTGGCCCGCAGTCTATCAGTCAGAAAATGGGCTGACCTTCTTCGACAAGCCAGTCGGGTTCAAGCACCGCCCTACTGAAATGTTGATGACCATCACTACCCACCCAAAGTAGGTCTTCTGACAATGGCACATGTGACACGACCAGAAAATCAAGCCAACAATAAGCAAAGATGCAGACCCGAATTGTCGGGTGTCAGGTCTCATGTGAGGGGTTTGGGGTCTGCATCATTGTTTTGTTTTAAAACAACCCATTGACCGGGCCAATGCCTGCAAAGGGAGGATCCGCGCCGTACAACTCGAAAAAAAAACATCCGCAGTGTTTTTGACACCACGCCGATTCTGGCAGAAAGTTGATCCGGGCACCGCAAAATCGTATCCACTGTTTTTTGACATCGACCATGCCGATCCCGCAGTGGGTCGTGCGGGCATGTCGAAAGTCGAAAAAGATGTTGGTTTGCAAAGGGTCGCGTGGGCATATTGAACAACCTGAAAAACACAATTTTTTGACATCGGCCGCGCCGATCCCTGCAACCCACCCCCCGCCGTCAAAAAGAAACGAATCTTGTTTCTCAGTGCTCCCACGCGCGGAAATTATTTTCTATTGCAACCTAATCTGGTTTGCACAGCTGCTAGCGCCGCGGCCAAGACTCCGGCCTTTCTCACAAACAGTTTTTATCCAGACTTTAATGCAGACAAACCACACCCAGGCTCTTTCCAGACTACTCGCCTCCATGCAGATGGCTCTACGCAAGTTGCTCGCCGCAACTATCTCTGCGCAAACGGCTCTGTACAAATCGCTTTGCGCAGACGGCTCTGTGCAAGTAGTAGTTCTGTGCAAGCTCGCTTTGCGCAAATGGTTTTGTGGAATTGATTCTGTGCAGACGGCTTGGGGCAATTTGCCTTGTGCACGCTGCACTGTGCATGCTCGCGCCTAAATAGCTTTGTGCAAGTGACTGTGTGCAAACGGTTCCGCGCAGATGGCTTTGTGCAAGTTGTTCTGTGCAAGTTAGTCCACGGGCTCCGCGCGGAATGGCCCTTCCCAATGGTTTCGGCAAAGAAGAGTGACTGAGTGCAACGCGTTGTTGGCATGAGGGTCGGTATCTATTTAGGCCCAGTGCCCGTAGCATCTAACTTTACGAACGTCTTGGGGATGTCTCCCATGGGAAATGTCCTTGGGGCTTGGGGTTATGTTGGCGCACTTGTGGGTATGTTTTTGGGATATAAAGCGCACTGCTCATGGGTTGTTGTCCTTGTTTGTGCGCCCGTGCACGAAAATCGGGGAGTTTTCGAAACAGGCAAAACCTGATACAAACCACGAACCCGAATGCAGAAATACGCATCCCCAGAAGCATTCCCAAAAGCATTCCAGAATACATCCCCAACAGCAGTTATTAACACATGTCAAAAACCATTCCCAAAGGTATCCTGACTGACAAAGTGCTAAAACACGCGCTCGTAGATGGCTACTATGTGACATCTTGGTGCTCCAGACATTCCCATCTTTTGGGCAGCCAATATAGCTTTAAAGATCGCATGTTCAGCAACGACCCCAAGATGACATTGGGAGTACTTTGTTTACTGTTCAACCGGCGAGGCGTGCATTGGTCATGTCTGTATTGAGAGCTGGCGAACGGTTTGCGCATGATTGCTCAAAGCTAGCAGTGCTGCTAAACACTTGGCTTTGACAGTGAAGAAGCGTGACATGAATTATTCGCGAATCATATGCGTGGCCACAATGAAGAACACACAATACGGACGGCGCTTTTGTCGGGCACGTTATGCGGGCAGCATTAAGATCTTTATTATAGTTCGTATACCCCTGTTCACAACTGGGTCGGAGTTGGCTGATTGCGAAGGAACTTTGCGCGGGCACCTCAGACCTGACTGACACGATGTGTGAGCCAAGATTTGGAAAATGGCCAGTAAATAGTTAATGTGTTTCTCCTTTGTGGTGGCAAAACACACACCCTCTTGACTTCCCCCTCTCAGGTTATGTCGGGGGCACGGCCGGCCTTTGTCTGTCGCTCAGGGTGTGTGTCTGTCTACGTAACCATGGCATGTTGACAAGGATGCATTGGTGGCATGCACCCTAGGCAGCTGGCTTGCATGCTGCACGAAAATCCGTTCGAGGGCAGGGGGCAGGAAAGGGAAAGGCGCGCTGCGTGCAACATGGCTTTGCTGAGTTGTGCGGCGTGGCAAACAACATGTTTTTAGCGTCGAACTTGACAGGGAACATCGTTGCGGGGTTTTTGCAGGTGGCTTTCGTGTCTCGACTCACAAGCAGCTCAGTCAACCGCATTCTCAAGGCAGGCCGATGTGTTTGTTTGTTTGTTTGTTTGTTTGTTTGCTTGCTTGCTTGCTTGCTTGCTTGCTTGCTTGCTTGCTCTTGTCAGAAAGAGACACATGTTATGGTCGGTTTTCGTGTTGGGGTTGATTTCCGCGCAGTTCGGATTGAAAGAACAGTTCGGGTTTGTGCCTGCGTGTGGGTTTTTGTGCGCCAGTCCTCGGAGTCCATCGAGGCCATGGTCAATGAGCTTGTTGGGAGGCAAGGCGCGTGCGGAAACAGGAAGCATTTAGGGGGGGGGGTACCAGGTTTTCTAGGTTTTCTATGTTTCCTTTTTTCATCTCTTCCCTGGGGGATCATGTATTTAGTTCCTTACGCGCAGGGCAACGGAGTTTCACACTGCCATGGGTCGGGTGTTGGGCAAAGATGCTCGGAATCTTGGCAGGATGCCTTCAAAGGACGAGGACTGCTCCGATCGCTGAGTCGCCCAGTAAGAGGTTGAACATGAGAAAAGGCTTTGGCTATGTGAATTACGGCCAAATGAGCGGATGCCTCATTTTAGGCCAATCCATTCGCTCAATTGGCCGGACTGTTGGTTTTGCTTTGACTTGTGGCAATTGCTTTGAGTCATGGCTTGGCCATGGCATCTCAACAAGTGTTTTGGAGACAAGGGAGCAAGGGCACCGCAACACGTGAAGCCTATCCAACAGTTCCCTCCAAATGTGTTTTGTCAAGGACTTTCTTTCTGTTGTAGTTAGCCAATTCTGAAAGAAAACGCTTTCCAATCGGACAGCTTCACACAAACGACCTGAAACCTTAAAACGCCTCGCAGTGGAGGCTGCGAGCAAGACGGCGAGCTCTCCGGTGGACTCCAAACTCTTCCAGAACTTCATCTATGGCACCGAGTCCTTTATTTGGGTCTCAAAATGGGGTAGAACAACCCCCCGAAATTGGTGGCAAACTAAACACCAAAAGAGGTATCATGAAAGAGGACATTCTTTTACGAAAAGGGCCCCCTCAGCAAGCAGCAGGATACCCACACTTTGTGGGGCTGTTCTGCGGGAAATTGCGGTAATGCGTTGTCAATCTGGTGCAGGTACCATCTGCTTGAATGCCATAACGCTTGGAATGCAGGCCAGTCGACGGGAGACTTGGCAGGTGTGTCGTAGCGGCAAAGTCGCAATGCGGGCTAGTGCTCGAGGTGTTGAGACAACGATGCATGGATTCTCTTCAATTGGATCCTGCAAGCCGGATTGTGTGCTTCGTTTGCTTCATTGCCACGGGACATGCGAAGGCGGACTACCAGAATGATGGCTGGAACACGCCAGGGCCTTGGAAAGACATTCAAGCTTTGAGACAGAGATGATGGGAGGCGCTGACATGCGGACCACGCTTTTTGGGCCAACATGCTGCCTGTTAAAATGTGCTCTTTGCTCTTTTTTTCAGCAACATCCAGCGGTGTTGTCAGAGTTGAGCGCTTTCAAAGTTTCGAAAACCAAATAGACGAGTCACGATTCAGCTTTGGGGATCACAGCCCGACCGCAGTCTCTCCAGGGCTTTGAGAGCGCCTTCGTGAAGAGGTTTCAAATTGGTTCGTGATGTTTCCCCCCCTTTGCTGTGCTGGACAACTGTCATGGACTGCGATTACTTTGCCGGAAGTGTTTCTTGTCTCATATGCTGCTGTCACACATTCCTCAGCATTCTGCCCGATGAACTTCAGTTTGGACAAGCCATGATGATTGACCCATTTGTTTGTCCCAGAATGTTTGCAGGCGTAGTGTTCCTGATTCTGATTCCTGATAGCCTCGCGTGTACTGCGAATGCATCACGTCTGTTTGATGTCAAGAAACATGTGCCAGCAAACTTCTTCGGGGCAAGATGCAAACATTAAGATGGGAACATGGAACCCACACACAGAGGCTGGGTGTCCATGGTACAGGCAATTTTCTGCTCAGGGTGTGGTTAGTGTGTGAGAACGTCTTCACCATTGTCTTCACCGTGGAGATGGCTGGCTGGCCCAATGCTTCGCCGGAGTGATGGAGAGGGGCTACCTGATTCAAAGGGAATTTGTGGGAAACAGGAAACCGCTGTTCGGGCACACACTGCCCTCGTCTCCATTTAGTTTGAGTCAGGCGGCTGCTCCAGTTGGATTCAGATGCGGTTGTGAACCGAATGCACGCGCAAACTTTTCACGACACTGTTGTACCAGGCCGCAAAGCTGTACTTCCTACGACTCGGCTACTTTTGGGATGCAGCAGGCCTAGGTCAAGCAGACGACATGGCTGGAGGGGGCAAAGCCACTGCCGGATCTTGCGGGTGCCCGGCTTGTGTTTGGAGCTCTGGGGAAGGTGTATGTTCCGTGAGGCTGACAGGAAAGCGCTGCAGTATTGGAACCTTCTGGACATGGTACGGGGCCCAGGTTTGGACTTTGACTTTGTGCCGGCGCCTGCACATTTGAAGCCTGTTCTGTCGTCATTTCCCGTGGTGTTTTGCGGACTTGCTTTCAAGATGGGAGTTTTTTCGTCGGAGGTGATTGCGATCATGGCCATCGTGGACTGCTGGATCTTGTCGTCGCTGCCTGAAGCACAGACATACACACACACACACAATGCCTGAATTCGGCAGGAGTGAGAACCGGCGGAGTTGCCAAACAAACCTAGTAACCGTCAGGAGGCTTGGGTTGGGATTTCTTGGCATCGTTTAGACTTGATTCAACATGTATGCGGTTTTGGGTTGGCTTCTTACTTTGCAGCTCGAATGTCCATCGCTTCGAGGTTTCAACAGGACGCAGAAACGCACGGACCGCAGACGCTGCAATGAGATTTGAAAGCGATGTGGGTTGCTTTGATTTGTTGTTGCTGGAATGCATGGCAGTTTGATGGGTTGGTCGATTGGTCGAGTTGTTGATTGGCAGGTAGGTAGCTGGATAGGTAGGTGGCTAGGTGGGTAGTAGGTAGGTTGGTAAGTCTGTTGGTCAGTTGGTTGGTAGGTTGGTGGGGCTGGAAGATCAGGCACCTGCTGGGTTGCTGAGGAGGTCGCTAGGTTGGAAGGTCAGTGTAGAAAGTACCCTTTGTTTGGACCCCGGACTGATGTTAGGTGGCTATATTGGGGCAAACAGCTGCAGGAAATCGCAGTGAAGTGGCCGGTTAACTTTGACAGTAGCCAAACCCTGGGTGGGACTTGACATCGGGCAGTGACTTGCTACAGTGAGGCCTCTAATCCGCGTGATGCAGCTGCTGCGAATTGTGAGGCTGGACCTTTTTTGACATGAGGGGCTCAATGAGGCCATACTCCGCAGAAAAGGCACACTGCTCACGCAGATATGTTAGTTTTGTTTGAATTCACCGGAAGGCAGGTTTGTGCACCTTTACCACCTTACTGAACCCAACACATTTCTTGAGCTCCAAGAAAGGGTCCGTGTTCATGTTAAACTGTTTGACTGCAGAGCAGCATGTCCGCCCCGCCGATTTGAGGATCGCCAAGCTTTTGCGCCTCCGAAAGGAGTTAGTGGTCGGCATCTCAGTGAGAGTCCGTTGCTGCAAAGATACGGTGTCCAGGCGAAATAGGATTCATAGGCACTCGCTGTCAGAGCACTGACCTGTGGAAGAGACGAATGAAGCGGAGAAAAGTGCAGCATGGCGACGAATGAGTTTGCATGGCGGAGGCCATCATCGAGGGCCTTTTCAGCTCGCTTCAGTGCATGGCCCGGGGCCAAGAGTTGGATCCGCCACCCGAAGGCGAGTCGGTTTTGAGGGCCGCCGCTTGAACCCATGTGAGTCCCAAGGTCTGTTCATTTCTAATGAATTTGGGTCCCTCAGGTGTGGATAGGTCCAGAGCTCAGGTTCCGGCGCCAGAGAAGTCTTTACTTTGGCCGGCATGTCTGGAAGGCCCCAGGTGTTCCGGTCACTGGCGTCTTTTCCTGGCCCGTCTGCCATCGAGTATCATCACTTTGAGAATTCCTCGTTTTGTTCTTGCACCGTGACACCGTGCTACACGGGCGAAGCTACGCTGAGGCTTCCTTTTGCTGATCATCATCTATGCCTTCAGCATCGTGTGCCGCAACGTAATTGGCAACATACCTAACAGCGATCTGGGAGGCTTGGACTGAGAGCGAGAGAAAGAGCGAGAGAGAGAGGGATGGAGGGATGGAGGGGGAGGAGCCAGTTTCGGCATGAGCCGGCCCGCGGATCGTTTGATGGGGGCCCAGCATGTTAGCAAGTCCTCCATTTGTTTTGCAAACCTGTGATGTAGATGCAGATTGATATTTCTAAAACAGAGAAAGCCAAATGCGAGGCGATTTGTTTGTGTTTCTATTTCATTTCCTTTGGGCTTACCCGAAAGTGGCTTGGTGGCTTTTTGTGGCTTTCTGATGGCTTCAACCCAGGACCAACCCAGTCACACCGCAATCTTACCTCAAACACGCCCTTACCCCGCTTGAAAAATTAACACTGCAAAGCATCCCTACACCACCAGGCACCAGCCCCATTCCAAACCAGCGCAGCCTACAGCTTGCTGGTGATGCTCGGAGTGATCAACTCATTCACTACATTACATGCAATTGCCACTTCCCGGCCCAGACCAGGGTATTTTTCGCGCTGAATTGCTGGAAGCCATGCACTATTTACAAGTGCAAATTACACAGGGTGGGAACATGAAGACCTCTGGTTGACCTGGCTTGAACACCACCTTAGATGCAGTTTCCAGGCGTCGAGATTGTCAAGGTCAAACAAAGCCCACCGTGATCCTTCTTGCTTGAGTGACCTAACTGAAAAATGGACGGCTATTCATAATAACCATGCCGACATGTGTGCAACACATGTGGTTCTGTGTAAAAATAGCCGCCTTTACCAGAAAATCCTAAAGATGCAAAACCAACAGCAAGCGATAAGAGATTTGCAAACCTGCATGCTTTTATAGCTGAGTCAGCGGAGGAGTCCTTCTAGCACCAGCCCAGAACTGAAAAGCAATTCTATGATACCACAATCTTGGGTGTTCTCCCAGAAGTGAACTCTTCACTTGCAACATCCCAACTCCGGATGAACACCTCCTTTTGGGTTGGAGTTGCTAAGAGGGTCCTTGCATGCGCGGTTAAGCTGCAATGGTGTCAAAACCACTCATGCCCCAACACGTCCGCAGTTGAATTGTATGCGGACTTCATGCTTGCTACGGGGACAAGGAGTGCTGTGAGGGATCTCCAGTCGCCTGGCAGACCTTGGATTCTTAGAGACACTTTCACTACGGGATGCGCAATGCGTCCATCTTGGTAAAGAAGTTAACACGTTTCTTGCTTTGGTCAGATGGGCTTCGAAGCTAGGCTTCTGCCCTTGTCCAATGGTGCCACAAAGCGGAGCGTCCACTCTTACCTTGATTTTATGCAACAAATATGTACCACGGGCTCAACACGGCCAAAACTTGTGTGTGGTCTCAGGGCCGCCAAAGTATTGCAAGATAAATTTGGACCTACGCTCAGCGCAGGTCACCTGCATCAAGAGCGGAACGCGGAAAATGGTGATGTTCGGGGTGTTGTTGGTAAAGACCTTGCCCCAAGAAGTTCGAACATCCGGAAAACATCAACCCAAAAACCCTACTGAACTCTGCGGCCTCCCTTAGGACCCATCAAAACCAGCCAAAAACCAACCCTAAAGCAACCTTTAACCAAGCCTAAACCCCCTTTAGCCAGCCAGAACGAGCTGTAACCAACCAGAAACCCGCCGTAAAAACAGTTTAAAATTGCCCTACAGAAACCCTAGCCAACCCCAAGCCTCCCTGAACAAAACCGCTAAACCGACCTTAAATCAGCCTGAGCCAGCCCTAAACCAAAACCAGCCCTAAACCAATCTGGAACCAACCTGAAGCCAGTCCAAACACAGCCTAGGTTTGCCCTAAACCAAGCTTAAACCATCCACCCTCGCTCGCAAAATAGCCAGCTCCAATCCCACATGCTGAACTAGCCCCAAGCCAACCTCAAACACGCCCTAAACTACCAACCTGCCCAAAAGCAACCCACCCGAAACGCGCGCACCAACTCGAAGATGTCGGTTGGCCAGACATGATCAACAACGACATGTACTTCGGGACCCTGCCTCGAACGATGTTGACGCCGGGCGCCTGGCACCGTTTTCAAAGTGTTCGTGTTACTTTTACCTTTAGATTGCTTGGACAGTGACTCTCTCTCTCCAGACCCACCCAGTTGTGGACACTGTTTTTCGTGAAGAGAATGCGCTCTGCAACTGTGCGGCGTTATAGATCAAACCAAAACCACAGACTTTGGGACTGTTGGGACTGTGGAAAGCGCTGCGGGACTACCCTGAGGCTTTTCAACATTTGCCTCATCGATGGCTGGCCCGCGCGCTCAGACAATTCGTTGATAAGTCAGGACACATCTCAAAAGGATACCGGAAGCATTTTTTCGCTCAAACCACTGCGCACAGGAGTCGTAGAAGGCCGGAAGGTTCCAGATTCCAGACATGTCGGACTTCAAGTTGGCAGTGGACGAGAACAACAAGGCCACAGAATTGCCGCTGCTGCGGGTATGTGGCACTGTTCAGCGAGGGCGTCTTCGTCAACTAATTCGAGAATCCACACATGCGAGCGTTTTGGGCGTCAACCATCTCGTTCTTCCTGGCCTTCTTGGGCTGGTTTGCCTTGGCACCTTTGGCGCTGGAGGTAGCCAGCAGCATGGGTCAATGTGAGAATCAACTGTACCCGACAGCGGAGTACCCCAAGAGGCTGGCCTACCTGAAGTACAAAAACCTCAAGAGTGGCCTGGAGTACTGCCAATACGGCAAGGTTCTGAACTCTGATGATGTGCCCAGCGACTGCCAGTCCGTGCCTGCTGACAAGCTGTTGACTGGAACTGATGAGGAAAAGCTTCAGTACCGACCTTCGGTGCTGGCCAAGTGTGTTTGCACCACAGGGACTGAATGCAACGGCATGATTGCCAATGCCGGAGTGGTAGCTGTGGCCTCAACAATCTTTGTTCGCATTGCCCTTGGCACCTTGCTGGAACGCCTTGGCCCAGTGAATGTTCAAAGCGGTCTGCTAACCTTTGGAGCTCTCTGGGTTGCAGCGGCTGCTGCCATTTCAGCACCATGGAACTACACCTTGATCCGATTTTTCATTGGGTGTGCCGGTGCCACATTTGTGACGAATCAGTTCTTTGTGCACCCCTGACTTGATCAATGGTTGCCGTACCATGATTCTAATATATTTGCCAGCCTGCAGGAAGCAGGCGATAACCCAATCTTTGCCAGTGGAGTCGCCTGACTCCACATTTGTGCGGTGGTTGTCACGTGTGGACACCATCAAAGGAAGGTCGATTCATCAGTTCTGGTGCTCGCTCATGTTCTCCCCCAATGTTGTTGGCACTGCCAACGCCACTGCAGCAGGCTGGGGCAACTTGGGTGGTGGCGTGACCCAAATCTTCATGATTTCAGTCCTCTTCAACCCCATGGTGGAATCTGGCATGGCACCGGACACCGCTTGGCGAGTGGCCATGTTCGTTCCTGCGGTCCTCTTCATTCTTTGCGCCGTCAACATCAAGCTCTGGTGCTGGGACACCCCCACAGCCAAGCGCTTCGATGTAGAGGTGACTGGCAAGACACAGAAGCCATCTTTGTGGGACTATGTTGAGGTCCTAAAGGATGTCCGAGTTTTGGTGATGATCATGCAGTATTTGTCATGCTTTGGCACCGAGCTCGCGATGAACAATCAGTTGGCAACCCACTTTAGGACCTACTTCTGAATGCATAGTGTTTGTGTGTTTGCATGTCTCTTTTTTTGCTGCTGTTGTGTGTGCGCGTGTGTGCGCGTGTATGCGTGTGTTCAATGCATGAGGGGGCTGCATGCTGTACAGTTTTTGCACGTGCAACAATTCTAGTTTGTATTGCAAAGTGGCAAATTTCAGATGTTGCAAGTAGAGGGCTGGCTCAGGTCCACAGTGGTATGGCCACAGATGCTTGTCAGCTCCCAAGTATGGCCAATGCTTCCAGTCCTTACAGTTTTGTCTTGCTGTTCAACTCAGCCTCGACTCGAGCTCCGATTGCGACCGAGTACAATCCTATCATGGTGGTGCCCATGATCATTTTCATGAGCGTCACCTGCTTCGGCCTGATGAATGCGCGGCGGCCTGGAGGCCGTGCCGAGGCTCTGACGTGTTTTCTGGCGGCATTGCTTTGGCCGATCCCAGTGTCCGAGGCCCTGATCGGTGTCATTGTGGAGCGCACCACTGCGGCGCACCAGAGCATGAATGAGGTACAGGACGAGGCAAGTGAGGGAAGCAATGAGGTTCGGGCAGGGAGTAGCTGATGGCACTGCAGCTTTGGATGGTCAATAGATGTGCTCACTTAGGGTTAACAGGGATGTCCGTTGGTTCCACTATGCCACCTGCACTGGTGATTGTTTTTGACCGTCGCATATTTGAATGTTCCCTTGCGAGCAATACATGGTCTGCAGGCAGTGCGGGAGATGAAGATGCACATGGTTGCAGTCTTGGACGTTTGCTTGAGCCAGGAAAGGGCACATGTTTGTTTTGGGTAATTGTCCAAAATCTGCAACGGCTCACGAGGTTGGCACCTCTTCAGTTTTGAAAGATCACCCAAGTTTGGAGGGCTGGCTACGAAGCTTTGAAGCACCTGAGCAGCGTCCAAATGCTGCCCATCTGATTCTGAGTCACCTTACACCTACCCAATTTGCACTCCGCACTGGAACCCTGTGCTGAGGTTGCTGAGCTCCTTTCGGCCATCGACGATTCAGATGAGGCCCCCGCGCAAGTTCGGTTGTGTGTATGTGGTTGGCGGACCCATCATCTTGAAAATGGAGACACCTGACCTCAGCAGATTTGGGCGGCGGCTTCCATCGACGGCAGGATTCCAACGGCGTTATCAACCTCCAAGAGTTCCGACAGGATTGGCCGGGAAACGCTGCCTCGGGGCTCATTTCAGAAGCTGAACACATTTGTGATTTGTGGCTCGCTTCAATTCGGATTTCGTAGCGTGCCATGTTTGCTATGATCCGCCGTGGCTTAATATACGGGCATATATGGACTCTCAGCTATGGCTGAGTCTTGAGTATCATTTGATCTACCATACATGTATCCTCATGTTGGTCACTTGTGCGCAGGATAGGACAGACTTTTATGATCGTATCATGGAATCTTCATAGGGCAATGTGCCAAATTTAGTAGAAGTGCTATTAGTGGATTCCTCAAGACTCGTTGGCGCGCCAGGTTCAAAGAAAACCACATGCGGCCCAGATTGTGGGCTGCGGCATGTCTTTCAGCCACGCCTGTGTTGGTTGCCCAGCGTTTTGTGAATGAGGTGTCATGGTTCTGGTTTCGCAGAGTTTTGGCTTGCTGCCAAGTTGGGATGTGGTACTTTTATGTCCACCGGTTGCAGGTCAGGTGTTGGACGAACATTCTCAGCTATTTGGGCTTTTGAAATGAAACTGTTTGGACGTTGTTTATGTGGGACCGGTACTTGGTGCATGTTCCAGCCTGACCTGTCCCGGGAACTGTGACCGACAGTGTGCGTGTGCATATGTGTGCCTGTGTGTGTGTGTGCGTGTCTGTGTGCGTGTGCTTGTGCGTTTGCGTGCGCACGTGCGCGCAGGCGCACTGCATGCGTGCGTGCCTGCGTGCGGGCGGGTGGGTGGGCGGGCGGGCGGGCGTGCGGGCATGCGTTTGTGAGTATTCATGATATGTTGCACGAAACAGATACATGGGCGACGACTCCCACGGTGCAAAAGTCCTTCTTAGCTGGCAAATCCATCTGAGTGCGAGCAGACAGGCGAGTTGTTTTTGGGGATGTGTCCGAGTAACCCTGCGAGGACTAGTGGGCTGCAGACAGCCGAGCTGATGCAGTTGGTTCAACCCTTTCTCGGAATTCTCAAGAAAGGTCGAGAGGCTGTCTCCACGTGGACGCACACATGACTTTGGCACGATTTGAGCTATCCATCGCAAGCGGCCTTCTTCACGCCAGTTTGCGGCGCTGAATCTACCCCCAGGGCTTGGGGCCTAGTGGTGGTCTGGGCCAAGGAGAGCCCTCCGTGTTGCGTGGCTTAGTGGATGGTTCTGACACGAAGTTGTTGAGGCGGTTCTCCATCGAAGCGACCGAACAAGCGAGGGCATGTGTTGCGAGGTTACCATTACCCAGGGGAACCAAACACCTGACACTGCCTGACACTGCCTGACACGCCCCATATTTGGAGCCAAGACGGTGTCACCGAGCCGCGAGGTTCGAGGCCACGGACCTCTTCTGCCTGCTGGACCGCGACGGGGACGGCGCCCTGGACCGCCAGGGCCCCGGAAGGGTGTGCGTTTTGGAAGCCGTTGGAATCACTCGCTGTATCACAGATACGGGATGCTTGGGAAGCCAACAGACACCGCTCATTTTAAAGAGCCCCCCATTGGGCCTCCCACCTAAAAGCGGGGGTTCCATTTGGATCAAATGGGAACAAGCAATCCGGAACCTTTTGCACCCGTGTTTCCTTCGTTTTCTCTTCAGCGTTTGAGGCCCAGTTGGAGAGAGCTTCCATTGGTCTGGTTCAAGTTCAAGTGACAAGCTTCTGCGCCGCGCAAAATGCTTTCAGCTGCCGGATGACATAGACCCAGCCATTTGGGTTTCCTGCAGTCCCGAGGCTTCGAGTTCCTCCTGGGGAACCTCGGCGCAGCAAATTCGCCAGGGAAACGGGTCGGGTTTCCCACGTGCGACAGGGGGACCCGCAGCTTCGCAGGTGGTTTCTGCGAAAAGCGTGTGCGTGCAACAAGTCAGGTCATGGGTACATTGTCTGCCAGTAGCTTTGTAGGACGCATAAGTTTTCTGTGGAAGATCTTGCATATCTGCTGTGGCTTTTGCAGCTTGTTTCTTCTTTTGGGTTCATTTGTTTGTGCTTTGTGTTGTGCTCTTTACGGCTCTTCCAAGAAACTGTTCACTATATGTATTCTTAGCATTGCATTTGTTTCTTCTCTCTATCTTTGTCTCTCCCCCTCCCAACATGTTGAGCGTGGCCGGCCAAGCGTTTGCTTTGCAAGGATCTGTCGCCTGATTTGGTGCGACGAGTTCCAGAGTCAGTGCGCGACGCATAGACCGGAGCTGGTTGAGCGCCAATCCGGGTGCCAAACAGTACATGCCGGTTGATTTCCCAGAGTTCACAAGTCTTCATCCTTTGTACATCCACAGTATTGCAGCGTTGCGGCAAGACCCTGAAGTGTTGCCACTGAGCTGTCATGGGATGTGCATATGGGCGTGCGCACAAGGGCCTGTTGTTTAGCCTTCAGGCCTGATGAACTACGGCATCGCCAAGGTTCGGGAGGAGCTATGTCATTTGATTCGGAGCTCGGAAACCAATGAATGGCCTTGACTCTCAGTAGCGGTTACCCCCAAGCAAAGAGGCGGGCATGTCTGAAATGAGGAGTTGAACATGGCAAGAGTTGCATCCCATTTGTGTGAGCATGGACATGGGCTTTAGCTTCTCTCATGCTGCCCGTGCCCAGCAGAGCTGTGCAGAGCCAATTTGCTCAAGCGAAATAAAAATAGCAAACGGAAAACCCAAAAAAAGGCGCCTTGGCTGCATATGACACAATCTGGAGGCATATATTGATCCCACCTTCTTGGAGATTCTATTTCCCATGGAGCCGGTGGGCTGCGGGTCGAGTTAGTCAAGTTAGATTTTAGTGGACCCCTGGTCATAGATGCACAGATCATGCAAGCATTTTTCCGGGAAGGGTCCATCTCCATGGAACAAGGCTGTCACGGCTTTTAAAGGTCACTGAATTAGCGTACCAAGGAAGTCCCCCAATTGACAAAATAGACATGGGAATAACAAACTTACTTTTGCGCGAATGTGATTTTTTGAGTTGTGCTTTGTTTTGGTTTCCTCTGTTTTTAGGGCATGGGTGTGTCTCAAATAAGGGACCCCCAAACAGATATTGCCGGTTTTCTTGTGGTTTCCCTGTAAATCCAACTAAAAGAGAGTTCCAAAAAAGCAGACACAACCACAGCCCCGCGGTCTTTCTTTTTCACGGCCCGAGGAATCTTTCTGGCGACCAGCCTTGAGTTATGGCAGCTCCTGGAGGCGCTGGGGCTTTTGCTGCAAAGGAGAAGAATTGGGTGCTTTGAAAGGGATATCGGTATGTGTTGCATCGTGTACCCTCCAACATGGAATTCGGTTTTGTTATCCTTTTAGTTTCCCTTCGAGCCTGAAAAGGGAATCCCCAAAACCCGAAATTGTCCTTTAACGGCAACTGGGTTCCCCACGAAAAAAAGCAAGCACAGCCAAGTGTTTGCCCTTTTGGTATTCGTTTTTAGCGAGCCCCAGCAAGGGTACCCTCAAAAAGCACCCCCCCCCCCATTTCAACAAGTTTCGGAAGCAGTAAGAGGCTTAAGGAAATGGTGACAGCCACTTTATCAACCCTTTCTAACCTGATTAAAATTAATGACCACAACATTATGTGCAGACGGTTGTGACAACCTGCAGAGGCTTCACTTGCACGTCGCCGCGTTGAAGGCTTTGTGAAGCGAGCGGCAGGCAACGTGCCGCAGTTCGCGTCGCTCTACGTGGGCGACCTCCACCCTGATGTCACCGAGGCAAGGAATCAATGGAGAGCGGGGATGCAGCTTTGGCCATGAGTCAACGCCAGTTGAGCAGAGCCAAAACCCCTGTGGCTCATTTTAGAAGGTTCTATTCCGTGGTTGAGAAAGGTTGCAGTGGCTTAAACCTTGATAGCCATCTTGGTAGAACCGAAAGTCGATAGTGTTTCGGGCGCTGTTCAGTTGGAGGGAAGGCTTGTTTGCGTGAACAGCATTGGAAGTTCCAGTTGGGTATGGTGTCAACACTAGGTACCCCTCAGTTTTCTTTTGGTGCAATTTCAAAACCGGCCCTGTCCTGAAAGTCCCCTTGACACAAGATAACACACACACTCTATTTCAAAAATGCCTGGCACATCACGGTGCACAGTTTGCACCGTCCGTGCAAAAATCAGCCGAACACTACCGCATTCTAAACCCAAAAACACATGCGCCATCTTCAGGCGGGGGAGGGGGGGGCACAGGGCATTTTCATGCGACATCGCCAGTAGATGGCGCATCACTCTAATTCGGATCTTCTCTCTCGCATGTTTTGAGCATGCCTTTTGGGAGCACTTGGAAAAGAGGCACCTTAGCCCTCTCTTGAGAGAGTTGGCGAAAGGAAAAAACATGGCACCTGCGCCATCTACTGAAGAAAATGCAAGGGGCCTCGGAAGCATACTCGAACATACTCGGAAGCAAATAGCCACACAGTTCAACTTGCCACATCGTGCCACATCTTCGTTTTGTGTCACGCAACGCCCCCGAACTGGAGTGACGTGCCTCCTGAAGCATTGGACACGAATAGGACGGAGGTTGCGCAAGGAAATCTGAAAACAAATGCAAGGGACCTCAGAAGCATTGTGCTAATACATTCAAAGACTGTAGCGCAGCATTAACTCTACAAATTGCCGCGTCTCTTTTTTGTGTCACAAACGGCCCCGAGCGAGTGGCCCTCTATTGCAAGATTGGAAATGCAAGGAGCAGTGCAAGGACATGTGAAAACAAGGCATCGATGGAAATGCACGGGGCGTCCCAGGCATTGTACTCGAAAACATTATTCAGGGCCCAATACTAAATTTCAACTTGCCGCGTCTTCTTTTTGGTGCCACGAGACGGAACCAAATTGGAAGGTAGTATTCGGAGTGATTTTGGTCACGTTGCAAGGATGGCACCGCATGAGCCTCAATTTACGGGTCCGTAGTTGAAAGTATTATTCGGCAGGCGGCGGGCGTGCTACGTGTCAGAGAGAGAAGATGGCGCAAACACAGCGGAATTCGCATGGCGCATAACCACCGTGATGTGCCAGGTATTTTCTCCCCAGTGTACTAGCGTGGAATTTCACACGGAAGCCAACAATTCTGGGTCGCCCTGGAGATTGGAATCTGCAAGCATGGCTCGTTTTGGTCCCGTGGTAATCAGAGTGCGATCCAGGCAATGCTCTATGAGATCTTCAACTCCGTGGGGCCCGTGGCCTCCATCCGCGTGTGCAGGGACAGCGTGTCCCGGAAGTCTCTAGGCGGGGGGGGGCCTGCTGGGAGGGTGGGCTGGGCATTCAGCCCTTGGACTTGCGCCTTGCCTGGGAATGGAAGTGTGCGTTTTAGATGATTTATTCAGCACACTCACTGCCACTATGTGTGAGCGTTTAATGTAAATATTCTTGTCGGGCCACGGGACCCAGAAGCGAGAGATGCGGTTTGCCCTGGGCGGCCCTTGAGTTCATTTATCGTGCTGGCCAGGCTATGGCTATGCACCCGGGCGGCATAGTGGACCTGGCGGGTGGTCCTCGGTCGCTGTGTTCCTGCGGAAGCGGCAGCATCCTTCGAGCTTGGCGTTGGGAGGGTGAGGGGCGTAGCGGCGTAGCATGAGATTCTCCATGACACGCGCTCCAACAGACCTCAGGTAAACTTCCACAATGTGCCAGGGGCCAAGCGGAGAGGATGTGAGCGCTCCGAGTATTCAAGCTTTAAATGGCGAGCTGTGCTTGTGGCTAGTATATGAGAAGGGCTATTCATTTTGTTGATCTTGGCAGAGACATGACATACACTCAGCAACTTGCCACAAGTACATGTTTGCTACTTTGCTATTTATACGTCAACTTGCCAAATATGTTGCGACCACAATGATCCTGGCCCAAATTGAGGGCAATGGCGAAGAGCACCACATGCAAGGTCTGATGCCGAGAGGGCTTTGGACACCTTGAACTACTCCAGCATCAAGGGCAGATCTTGCCGCCACTTGGCAAGCGAGACAAGGACCGGAGGGCAATACATTTGAAGTATAAGCGTTTGGGGACACTTGCACAGCTGGAATTGACGGTGCTTTGCTTCAGTCCTGGATACATATACTCCACTTGGAGGCCGAGTGTGTACCTTGTACATTTGTTCATGATTGTCACCCAAGGCATCATGTGGAGCCAGCGAGACCCGAGCTTACGAAAGAGCGGGGCTGGCAACATCTACGTCAAGAACTTGGACAAGAACATTGACAACAAGGTGCTTGCTTAGCGCTGACCGGCGTATGCGTGCACGGCCTTGAGACAAAAGACCGCAAACGAGAAAAGAGGGCAAGGTACCTGAGGTACCTCAGGCGCACCTGAGGTACCTGAGGTACCTGTGCAGAACCGTTTTTTTTTTTTTTGAAGACAGGCCCAACTTGTGAGACTCTTTCGGTCCCTGGCCAACCTTGGCTTGCCGTCGGAATTTCCGGGGTGCTTTCAAGCCTTCTGATGGTGCCCTGGCCGACGGGCCGATTGGATTTGTCAGGCCCTCTACGACACATTTAGCCTCTTCGGCAATATCCTGTCTTGCAAGGCGCCTGGGCTGCATTCATTTGGGGTAGAAGAGTACATACTGGCTACCCTCTCTTGAATATCAGATGACATCAACTCCGGCTTGGCGCTTAGGTGGCCACAGACCCCACGGGCACATCCTATGGCTACTTGGGCTTGCAAATGTGAGTCGGGCAGTGTTGCAGATCTGTGGGTCAGGGTCAGGGCAGTTTCATTAGACGCTTTTTTTTGCGTTTTCCGAGCTGCGTGGTTGACATATTTTTCCTTTTGAGACAGCGAATGTCTTCCAATGAACATGAATCGCTTTTTGGTCAGGTTATGGCTTCGTTCACTATGAGACCGAGGAAGCTGCAAAGCAGGCTGCGGCTGGTGTCATTTGGTGATAAGACTGATTCGGTGGTAAAATAAATAATCATAACCAGGGAAGGAGCACAGGGCCTTCCAAGAGCCCACGGCCAGATACCCAGGGTCAAATCGATTTGGCTGTGTTGCATTTCCCAATCGTGAAGAGGGTTAACACAGGTCGCATGGTTTCCCCATGCCCTGAAAACACGGCGCCACTGCGGACCGAGCCAGCAGTTTTCCCACCCCGAGCGGCAGCTGTTCGCGCCAGGCCATCGAGAAGGTGGACGGCATGATGATTGGAGACAAGACCGTGCAGGCACTAAAGAAAGCCCCTTGCAAATGCATGTTGCCTAAAAGAAGAAATATACACATGCAGATACACATTTGTATGTTGTAATGTATTTTCTGGTGTAAGACATGCTGTGGACGTGGTCCTGCAAGGTGTGCCATTTTCAGAAGCGGGATGACAAGGGGGATGACAAGGAGAACTTCACCAACGTCTATGCCGGCGGCTGAGAGGATTTGCCGAGAGAATTCTGATTTGTCGCACAACTGGAAGCTCGTTGTCCAAGGATGGTTGAAGGCTTGCTTTTGGTTGGGTCGGGTTTAGGTGGGTTTGGGCTAGTTTAAGATGGGGTCTAGCTGGGGTTGAGGGTTGGCTGGGGTTGGTATAGGTTTGGTTTAGTTGTTTGTTAGCTTGGTTTATGATGGCCTTGGGCCGCCCTGTGCCGCCGGCCCCTGCTTGCTGACAGGGGACGTTGTTATGACAATTATGACTACACATTTTTTGTCGGGTTTAACGGCACACTTAAAGCACAGTAAAAGAAGAGCAGCACGATATTGATGATGTTTTTGATGATGCATTTTTTTACCCAACATTAGGGATGCTGATAATTATTACTATGCATTCGCATTATCGCCAGCTGTTATGATGATAATTTTTACCTTGCATTTTTGGCATCACCAGAAGTTGTTCTGATAATTTTGACGATGCATTCCCTGCATCTCAAACAAGCCACTGCGGGATAAACTCGCATGATAATAAGCACCTTGTTGAATTTTACAAGAAGTGCCCCGGGTGTGTGGAAACTCGGGCAGGAAAACCATGTTGGGGGCCATTTTTTCTCTTCTCAAGACTTCGATGTATTGCTGTGGATGCGAAGTGTGGACTTTGTGCCATCGCTTCGTCTTCGCGAGAAGTAAGCTGTTAGGAACACCTCGGGATGCAATCAGATGGTGATGGTGATGATGATCATGATGATGATGAATTATGCACCCCCGGCATCACCAGCAGTTAATATGACAATCATGACTGCGCATCCCTGCATGAGGTCTAACGTCACACTTGAAATGTCTGTGAAAAAGAAGCGCCACGGTTTTGATGATGAACATGATGAGAAACATGATGATGAACATGATGATGAAAATGATGATGATGATGATGATGCTGATGATGATGATGATGATGATGATGAACATGATGAACATGAAAATGATGATGATGATGATGATGATGATGATGATGATGATGATGATGATGATGATGATGATGATGATGATGATGATGATGATGATGGCGATGATGGCGATGATGGCGATGATGATGAGCATGATGCTGATGAAGCCATATATCTACAATATATCTATATGCATGGTCACACATATATATATATATATATGAGGATCGACCAAAACCCCCCTATGGATTTTTTTGTAAGGACTGAATACGAAAGCATATTCGGTGTCACGGCGCTGTGGTCGCGGAAGACCGCGGAAGGGCGAGCGGAAGTTTCGCGGAAGATTATGTGTTATCATGGGATGAAGCTTGACTCTTGTACTACACGAGTACTGAAAAGTTGTGCTGCTTGAGCTGGGACAGCTCGTGCTCTGCTAGTACTTAGAAGCTGCGATGCTTCAGCTGGGCTGTCAAAGTCAAAGTGTGCTTCATGTGTTGACTTGTGCTGAGGTGAAAGCGATAGCCCGAGCGATACCTTCGCAATTCCGAAACGATGCCGCGGAGCGCCTGGGGCCAACTGAGCTACCGAGTCTGGCATCATATTCGGTGGGACAGAGTTTCTAGAAAAGTGGGAAAAACAAAATTCGCGGTCCGAAATTTGGTTTTCGTTCCGGCAGTAAATTTGAGCTCCAGACGATACCCAAAAGGAAACCCATACAATTGCAGCTGTCGCCTTGCGCCGGGGCTGGCCCACCCGTCTCTTGTTTTAGCGTGAAATGTCGCTTGTGTCTGTTTCCCAGTGCTCTCTCGCCCGGGGGCGCCGCAGTTGTAGCAGCGGCGTGCTAGTGCTCAAAACGATACCCAAAACGATACCAAAACGAAGCCCCCACAACTGTGGCTGTCGCCGTGCGCGCGGGGTGGCTAGTCCCTTTACGTAGCGTAGCTTGTCGCTTGTTACCACGTTCCTCCTTCCTTTTCTTTCTCCGGTGTTCTGCTGCTCCGCTTGCTACGTTTGCTTGTCCTTCTCCTTCCTTTTGCTCGTTCTGCTCTTCGTCCCATCCTCGCTCCGTTCCTAGTCTACTTCTTGCTTTCTGCACTAGCTCTTCCTCTTGGCTTGCTTTACTTTTACTTTACAGCAACTTACTTATGTTCAGACACGTATCAGAACGTGTGGTTTTACCTCCATCGCAGAAGTTCGCGGAAGGGCGAGGCGGAAGGCGATTGTTGGAGCAAGGAATATTGGACAACCCTCATATATATATATATATATTATATACATATTACATGTATCTTCCATTTGTCTGTGGATAGATCTATACTTGAATGTACGTAAGACAGTTTCTGCCAGGTCAAGAACTTCCCTGCGGACTGGGACGAAGATAAGCTCCAGAGCACCTTCAGCACCTTTGGCTGCAATGTTTGGTACCTTTAGTGGTTCTGTGGTTTTTGAGTCGGTTTTTGGTTGGAGGGGATGGTGTTGAGGGTAAGCCGTTTTCTCATTTGTAGAGGAATTCAAGAAGTTGTTCTGGGCCAGTCAGAAAGTCGACCACACGTCCATTATCAACGGCTAGTTTCATGTACGCCTGAGGTTGAGACTCAGAGTCTCGCAGTTTCGGCCGCCGTTCCTCAGGTGAGTTTGGCCCCATCTCATCCCATGCGCTGCGCAAGGACTCTTGGGGGGATGGACACGTGCCGCTGTCAATACTTCAGAAGTGGTGCTAGTCCAGAATCATTGCCTCTGCCATTAGATTGATCCGGAGGGCCCTTTTTTCAGGGTTGTTTGTTTTCTTTTCACCTTTTTGTGCGGTTTTTCTCCTCCCCGGCTTCTGGGCTTTTGTGGCTTTTAATGGGCCCCTACCATCCAGCCCAAGACAAAGCTTAAACCAACAATCCGCTGGTGATGCTGGCCCGCGATCTCGCCCAGCCTCAACTCTTGTCACGGATTGAGTCTCCACCCCATAGTTATTGCGTTGTTGACGCGCGCGGGGCCATATTTCCATACGGACATCGTTTCCAAAAGAGACGCGGAGGCGACGGGGCTGAAGGTAGCCGGTGCTCGGGGTGTGCGTGTGCCGCGCCACGAATGGCAAACAGTTCCGTGAAATTCAGACATTCGCTTACCCAACGGTCAGTTGCCAGGTCAACACCTTTGTCAGAGCCAGAATTCAAGGCATCCACAGCACGCAGAGCAAGGTCTCCCATGCAAAGACAACCAAAACGACAGGACAACAAGGGCCGATCTTTCGCCTTCGTGGCCTTTGAGAACGCTGAGGCTGGGCGACTGCGGATTTTCACCCTTACTCCGTTTTCCCAGAGCCTCTCACAGGTGTTGGCTGCTTTGCACAGGGGTCAGAATTGTAAAACCAGACCCAGCTTTGGGTTGTGTGGCTCGGGCGCCTGACTGCCCATGAATGACACTGGGTAATTCAGTGTCGTATCTTTTCTTGCTGACCGGGGGGGGGAGATGGATTGAAGAGTAGCACGGGCATGTCCTCCTCCTTGAGGGCCATGATGTGGGCGCCTCGCGATGCACCGCGTCGCCAGTCAGCGAAGAAAGCTGTGGACGAGATCCACATGAAGGCTGGGAGCGATGACGTATCTGGCTGAAACCTGGGACGCAGGTTTTCCCAGAAGGTCTCCATCGGGCAGACACACAGACACGCACACACACAAACACACACAAACACACACAAACACACACAAACACACACACACACAAACACACAAACACACACAAACACACACAAACACACACACACAAACACACACAAACACACACAAACACACACGAACACACACAAACACACACACACACAAACACACAAACAAACACACACACAAACACACACACACAAACACACACAAACACACACAAACACACACGAACACACACAAACACACACACAAACACACACAAACACACACACAAACACACACACAAACACACACACACACAAACACACACAAACACACACAAACACACACAAACACACACAAACACACACAAACACACACAACCACACAC